>JAMKCH010078642.1:0-11002 GCA_023653785.1 Ophioderma brevispina | reverse complement strand
GGTGAGAGTGGGATGAAAAAAGAAAAAGGAAGGAAAAGAGCGAGATGACATTTTTAGCCTGATATGAGGAAGATGAAGATTCCTATTGGGATAAAAAGACCAGCTTGTAATGTTGTGTTTGTGAAGCGTACTTGGTATCAAATGACTGCAAGCTAAATCTCACCCAGATATGATGGCTCAAGACCTTATTGACATCTAACCTGGTTAATCTAAACTTTTATATCTCAAAATTGTTTATCCTCCAATTGGTTACTGTTTTATGAAAAGAGAACCAATAATGCCTGTATGCCAGTCAACTTCTCAGTCTCTAAATGTCGTTGAAACTCAAAGGGTAATCAATTTGAAGTCTAATATCTTTTAACCAAGTTCACTGGCTTCTTACTGTGGTTTTCTTAATCTAGTTCAGCCTACTTCAACAGCATTTCCTAAACCCAGATCAGTTAAGTTTGAATCATATGACACATTCATTCCAGGTGAAAAGGTGCAAATTTAATTTAAACCAGTTCAAACCAAGATAAAACACTTTTGAAACCTAATTACTGGATTCACACCAGTAAATGACTTGAGAAACAGGTAAGTCCAGCCCCACTGCAAATGAGGCGGTATTTTTTTGAGTGACCCTCGCCTAGTATACCCTAACAAAGCACCAATGGTGCTGTAGCTCAGCATATCTTAGTTTGGGCCTTTAGCAATTGATTTTTGGCACAAGAAGGATTTACAATTTTTGCAAGAATGCCCATTTAAATTGGCCCTGTGTGTTTGACCCAAACCTGTGAACACCTCATATATGCTTGGTTCAGCGTTCTTCTAACCAAGTCTAGTGATTATAACCAATTGATTTGTGCAAAGAAGGACTTTACAGATTTTTCAAAGAATGCCCCGTTAATAGGCCCCCGTACCTTTGACCCAAATCGGTGAACAACCCATATGGACCTTGGTTCAACAGTTCTTCTGACAAAGTCTGGTGATAATAGAAATTGCTTTGTTGCACAAGAAGGAATTTCTAGATGTTCAAAGATCCCCTTTAATCGCCCACATGACCTTTAACCCAAATCTAAGACAACCCCATCTGGGCCTTTAGGTCAGTGGTTCTCCTGACCAATAATTGGTGATAGCACAAATGATTTGTGGCACAAGCGGAATTATAGATTTTCAAAGAATGCCCCTATTAATTGGTCTCCCTTTGACCTTTGACCCAAATCCTTGAAATACCATACTGCCTTGGGACAGTTGGTCTTGGGGGGGGCTTCTAGCGACAGTTTAGGTGATTATAGCACTTGATTTGTGGCCACGAGAATGAATTAATAGATTTTCAAATAATGCCCTTTAAATCAGCCCATTTGTTTTTGACTCCAAATCTGTGAACACCCCATAGGCCTGGGGCAGCGGTTTTCTTCTAACCAAGTCTAGTGATTATAACAATTGATTGTGGCACAAGACGGAATTTATAGATTTTCAAGATGCCCCTTTAATATCCCATGTAATCTTTGACCCATATTCTGTGAACACCCCACATGGCCTTGGGTCAATGATTATTCTGACCGATTTTCGCTCCATGCGGCCCAGAGAGGAGAGCTAGATTTCTCAACCACATTGCCAATAACAATAGTCTCAGCATAACGTACTGAGAGAAATTGCGAGACCTGGGTTGCAAATCATGGTTCTATCAATATTATCTAAAATCTGTAGGAATATCAAAAAGGTTGTCATTGATATGATTATTTTGAATCCGACACCATTTTAACCGTATCTTACAGGGAACACTTACTGTAAAAAGTTCCTGCCCTCCCAGGGTCCAGGTGCATGCCAGTCTTCACGGTCCAGTCGCTGGAAAATGTTGGGGATAACTACCCTAATTTCATGATTGATTGGGTAGGAGATATGAAATGACCTTCACGCAGAATGTTAGCTTTAAGATCTGGATGTTCCATTGAGGAGAAAATGAGTTTTTTCACCTCGGCCATTTTGTACAGGAACGAATTGGGACATGATTTAAGTGGTGTGAACTACTTTGTTCAACGGAATGCCAAAGTGGATAAATTTCTATCTTCCTTGAATCCAATCAGATCAAATTTTTTCAAAAGGTAACAAGAATTGTAACTGCCATTTAAAAGTTATAAATTTTACAAACAAGTTATAACAAGGCATAAATACCATACACCCTTCACCCCTACCCGTATCATATCTTTTATTCCGTTAAAGGAAAATTGCCCTTGTTTTTCCACCCTTCTTGTTTTCTCTTCCTGGATAAAGTCTTGGTCGTTCCATTTACTGATTACACAGTATAGTGTTTTCGAAAAAATTGCTAAATATACAAGCTGATGTATTCTGCTCACAGAAAATGGCAAAGGCATTAGAGCCCTGCGGGGCAAGATTTTTTTCACCCCGACCCCGGACTACCCCGGTGTTTCCGTCCCCGCCCCCGACTCGACCCGGGCAAACCCGCCCGACCCGGACCGGCTAGCTTTTTTCATGGACCGGACCGCCTCCTTTATAGACCAGACCGGATGCTCACGTCAATTCCCTGGTAGAGCGAGTCCATGTGAACTGTGAAGTTGTTAACTTTAACACACTAATTCTGAGATTCAATTGTCGTGGTGTTACCACGCTACTTGGTATTATGTTTTGTTCAAAAATGATTACAGATAACTGGCGTCATTGTCATTCTGGTCAAAGTTTACCTTTTCCGAATTCCGAAGTATAATAATTGACAAAAATATTTTTGTAAATAAAATGGTTCAGATAAACCATTTTTTGAGAAATGGGGCGGAGCACTCTCAATTAAGACCAAACCGTTGGCAGGAAAAAAATGCGACGGTGAGGCTTGCAGAACTAGATGAAACCAGGACAATCCCAGATGTACATTTTCATATATGTTGCTCTGATTTTTAACAGCTTAAAATTATTTCCCCGGACCGAAAGCCACATAGCCCCGAATCTACCCGACCCGTCCTAATGATCCCCGGACCGGACCGGGAATAATGTGCTAAAATGCACCCCGACCCGGTTTCGGTCCGGTCCGGTTCGGTCTGGTCCGGGAATTTCGGGGATTCGGGGTGCCCCGCAGGGCTCTAAAAGGCATTACAGTCAACTTCTATCCTATAGTCTAAATGCCAGTAACCTGTTTGCCAAAACAGTCCTGCCTATCACTGTTGTGACATTACCATCTTACCAAAGACATAACACATGCATTGTGTCTGAAGAAGGCTATGAATATTAAAAGTTGTGTTATTGAGTAGACCAGAACAATTTTGGTATCTTCCTAAATGTAATTCTATTGTTAGTCTATTGACACTGTTCAAAATCATGTTCCATCTTGAAGTAATTTAACTACAGCAACTACACGTTGACACTTAAATAAGCACAGGTAGAAACCCAGGGAGGATGGAATATCCTACACTCTCATTGATAAAAATGGGTAGCTCATGTACATGTCCCTACGTTTTTCAAATGGGTGTAATGGCATGGGAGGAATGGCTGTTTTTCGCACTTTTCGTACATTTTAATTAAAGCCACAACTTTTGCGAACACATGCACTGTAATAGGTATTGATTTATTTTAGAAATTGAAATGATTGTTCTCTCAATCCTAGAAGGAATTTCAACTAACACCATTCCTCTTCCAAATATAATAAATGCCACTTGTCATTGCCTAATTTTCAAACAATTTCTGCCGATGTATACAAGCTTCAAGTTATCACATTTTCTTTCTACCCATTATTGGAAGACAATACACACTCATCACTGCATGCATTAATTCTGATTGTCATAAGTTATTCCTTGCTTACCAGCAGAGGTGTTAGGTGGGTGGAAATTAACTCATGTAGTTGTGCGAGTGCAAGAAAGCTGTATCAGCAAAAATGTAAGGTTTCAAACCTTAGACTCCTCATCTGGGAGCAATGTCTATATATTGTGGATTTTCAGTGGACTATCAAGGTTTTATGTAATCCAAAAAAACGGGCCAGAAAATTGACCTTATGACCTTGAAATTAGGTCAAATGTTATTGTCTCTTGCAAAGTTGATGTATACATTGTACTTCTACGACAGTCATCTATCAAGCAGGTTTTTATGATCCTATCACCTATGGATCTTGACTGAGATATCACGTGCAAGAGTCTAAATGCAAAGTTGACGTTTTGACCTTGAAATTACATCAGAGATCATTCTCCTGTGAACGTAATGTAGACCCAAAAGATGGTCATCTATCAAACAGTTGCATGTTCCTAGCACCTGTGACCTGATATTGTGCACATGAAATTTGACACACAAGACACATATGCACAGCCACACAGACAGACATGATTCGTAATGGCCAATGGGTAAAAATACAAGAGCTACTGTATACAATGTGACCTGTGATGTAATAGGCAGTCAATCACACACAAAAAATTGCAGTCAAGGTACAATCACAGGATATGTGCTTTCAAAATATAGCTTGATTAGACAGAGTAGCTTGAATAATATATATTGGTTCTGTCAAGGAAGTATTACCGACTTGGTTCTGCTTTGGTATCTATTAGGTGCTAATTAAGTTTGTGTTTGTAAAAAATAGCACCACATCTATACGTATACTTTCTGTAAATGAGTAATGCATTTTCACAGCAAACACCAAAGTCCAATAATGTCTTAGGATGACCAAAGACACCCGGGAAGACACCAAACCAAGAGTCGCAATTTCAGGCATGCTGTTAGAAGAATGTATTTACAAGTGGCAGCTACTGCTTATTTAAACAGAAACAACTTTCCAGTACTCAATGACATATACATTAGATAAATAATTCAATACCCAGCAATACTCTTGCAGTTTACAAGAAAGTTCTCTATAAACATACTCTTATGACTTGTTATTGCATCAAAATAAGGCATGGATTACCTGTATTGTTGACTTTGCATGACATGGAGGATTAAAGAGTACAGAAGTATTGAGAGATTTGACAAGGAAGGGCTTTTAAAAAAGTTTTCCATGTTTGACATCAATCGATAGACTCATCTGCATAAATCATAAATGATCTGAGTCCCCAACTGCACTGTTATTGAGAAATGTACAAAAAACATTGCAAGGCTAAAACTGAGATTGTACAAACCATATTATAAATTTAAAGAAAACAGGGATGTTGTGGGCAGATCCAATGTCACAATACTCCGTGGTATGGCAGGGCAGCCCAAAAGATACCACCATTCTCACCATTGTTTGTTTTTAATTTGTCATTTCGTTAGCGAACAAGCTATCACAGGGATGAAAAGGATATAGGTTCTCAATTTGCACTGAAATTACACGTACAAGCAAGAAATAACTCAAAAGGCCTGGGTGAAAGTTGTTTTTAGTAGCAGTCTCGTCCAACCAAGTTTGTTTGTACCTTGGTGTGAACCCGAATCCCTAGTTGCCTTACTTTACACCAAACCACAATGGCTGCGGAATTCCACACCGGGGTGTGTTTGTTAAGGATTGAGGATAAACCCTTTCTCTCTATGACCTGGATGAGCATGCACCTCTACTGTCATATCGGCCAATGATGGCCAAAATTTACGTGTAAAATAAGTTATTTCCTGGCAAGGGTTCACAAACTGGCAAGAAGACACCCAATTCTTTGTAGCACTATTTGTGATAATCAACTCTCCGTTTAAAGGTGCAAGGAGAGATTTGAGGCACCCAAATATTGTGTCATCTAGTACATTTTAATAATGTCGTTTAGACACTCAAATAGAATTCAAACCTTGTATTTGGCTACAGAATGGTCTTAAAAGGAGAAAAATGTGATTTTGATTTACTTATTATTTTAATATTAAGCACAGGTGTGGAATGTCATATTTGCTCCTATACGAAATTAGAAATTCACAATTTTGTTAACAAAGAATAATTTCTTCAGCTTAATCCTTTCTGATGGGGAATTTTTGATGTAAAGCTTTACATCAGGGGCAAAAATTCAGTACTTTGATTTTTTGTTCGAAACACCTGATATGTGAAATCTATCGTTGCACCTTTAAAGTCTAAAAAGCCAATGAATTCATAGCAATTAACTTTTGTTTACTTGAAGACCAAAATGATTAAAATGATTCATGACTAAGTTGTTTACTAAATAATAAAGACGATAGTTTAACGGTCCATGGCCCGATCGTAATAGCCTCGTCCCCCGAAGCCCACGAGACTCCCTACCGGAAGGTTAACATTTTGGTATCAGGGAAGAACGCTCCTATTTTCTCATTTACCAGGGTAAAATCTTAGGGCAAAGGATGTTTGGGTTGGAAGTAATGAGCGGAAAAGTACACAATTTGGTGACCAATATTAATTTTACACAGTACTCTGGGGCTTACGAAATCACGTTTTTGCTCCACATGAAACGCCATTGACATATCGGCGCGAAACTTCCAGGTGGGGTTGTTGGGTGAAGGCCAATCTAGTCAAGATGAAGATGAAACTTCATATACTAAAGCGGGCCATCCGCCCGTTAGTTATATAACTCTCGCGCATTTTAAGCTGTGCAATAATTTTTTTTTTCCCCATTGCACACAGTGACTATTGCCATGTGATGAGAATCTATGTGTATCGTTATATTTAAAAAAATATTGGACCTGCCTATATTCGTGCATAGTAAAAAGATATCACTTGGACAAAATTTTGGATTTTTCCATATTTCACGAGCGCAAATCCAAAATTTGTCCTCGTTGATATTCTTTTTGATTATATCCCTCATTAATTATATTCTGTTATTGATTGGTTAAAAAGTGCGTAACATGACCACAAATAGTTAATATTTGCCAAGAAAAGAAAGGGGAGCGCAAGAGAGATCAGGGGGAAATAGGCCTATTTCACTCGGGAAATAGGCGCTATTTCCCTCGTCTCGTCATGTGTTTACCAGTCATGTATCAGCTCCTTTACTGTGATCAATAACGGCTGTTGAATTAGGCACGACAATAATAGACCTTTGCTTGCATTACTACGTTATCACACGTACGATGTTAGTTTTGCTGTAACATTAACTTTGACGCAGTAATGAGGCTAATTTCACCTCTGACCGTCGTTTGCAGACGACACCGTAACAACAACATGGCTGCGCCCGTAGGTGTAAACACCGGTTGTTGTTTGAAAACCCTTCTGCAACTCCGCGATTTTCTCGTAAACGAGATGAACTTACACAATTCATCGATAGCGCGGATAGTGAAAATACGAAGAAACAAAAATCAAGGATGGCGTCTGTTTTCGAGAGTTTTGTAAGGGAAAGGAAATTAACGCCGGTTTGATTTCATGTTCCTGGACACACGCTGATCTCGACTTGTTATTGTCACAGTTTTATGCCAGGTGACGGGGAAACAGAAGGGGAGTTGCTATCAGCAAAAAATCTATTGCAGTCAATTCGGTACGGACTTCAGCGTCATTTCTTGCGAAAAAGAAGTTGGATATCATAAATGGATCGGACTTTCCTAGGTCTAAGAAGGCATTTCAAAGCCTTGATGGTTCGGCTCAAAGCAATGGAAAGCAGTTGTGAATCATCACCCACCAATACTAGATGAAGACATGACTCGCATTCAATCTAGCATAGATATCACTACTGCCAAGGGTTTCAGCAGAAGGTATTTGTGATGTTAGATTATTTCGCTAATCGCGGCATGGAAATCCTGAGGCAAATGAAACCAGGAAGATTTTATCTTTCATCCAGCCAACAGCGGAATCAAATGAGGAGATATTCACTCTTCGTGACATGTGTACAAAAAATCACCCAATTAATGATGAGGAAAGCCAAGGTGGTCGTATGTACCCAAAGTTAGAAGGTAATCCTCGCGTCCGTTGAATTTTAAAGAAATACAAGGAAAAGCTTAACCCGAAGTGTGAATGGGATGTGGCAAAGGCCGAAACCTAGCGTACATGAAGATGAAGATGATGCTGGGTTGGTATGATCATATTCCGTCGGCTAGGAAACGCTGTGCAATTTCACCCAAGAATTTGTCTATGAAGCATCTTGCTCCAAAGCTTTATACAAACCATTGCTTGCGAGCAACCAGCGTGAGCTGCTTGACCATGCCGGTTACGCGTCTCGCGATATCATGGGACCGTTTCAGGCCACAGATCAGAGACTTTATTAAAAACTTATTGGCTCGACGAGTGACACTAACAAAACAGAAATGTCGGAAACCATATCGTCAACAGTGAATCAACTTCGGAGTCAAGGGCCCCTGAACAACGAGTGTCAAATATGGATAAGTTGAACCATCAGACAATGACATGGAGCCAATGAGTGACAGCCAGTGTCAAAGAATCCTAAATTGAAATCAGTGAAAATCCAGGAATTCTTCATGATATCGCCAAACAATCAGTGAGGACTGACTGCATCTCGCACAGTAAAAATATCAACCAAAGTACACAAAGCCAAAAACTCAGCATGATCACCAACAGAACCAGGAACAACATGCGAACTTTCATTTCCATGGATGTGTGGTGAACATTTGATAATAAAGGGTAGACCTAATGCCTTGGGAAAATTCACTACCACACTGGTTAAGGTGATAAATATGTTGACATGTGATTTTAATGTTTTGCGGTTTAATTTGAATTTTGAACCTCCGACATCTTTGGAGGACGTTGGAATTGAACTTTTGAAGTGTTAAACTTTTGGATGGAACATTTAATATTGTTTTATTGGGAATTTGGACAAGAAGGAAGACTCACAAGATGGTGAGTAAACGTTATGTTCTCAATTTTTGCGTTAGGCCTATTTTTGTTAGTAGGCCTCATTTCACTTTTGACCAATCAATGATACCAAGAATATTTAAAGGATAAAAACAAATATTTAATGATCTTATTCGGGATCTTTGTGGAATCTATTGGTCCCCTCGGTGAACTGGAGGGCGTGGGGTACTATTTTCCCTCGACCTTCGGTCTCGGGAAAATAGTACCCCACGCCCTCCAGTTCACCTCGGGGGCCAATAGATTCCACAAGATCCCTCATGATCATTAAATATTTGTATACTATTGCACTCACAGGCATTCAATATTTGTCTATGATGCACATTATATTGTACTTAAAGGCCGACTCAGAGATTTCCCGATGAGGGCGCACTCAATTTTCAAACAAATTGTGTTTTTTGCACATACATGGTGCATGTCCATACACTAATCATTGTGTGAAATAACTAAGCTCAAATCGAAGTCCTTCATATAGAAAATCATAACTTTGTTTAAAAATTCCGGATCCGGAATGTTTGTTATACACGGTATCCTATGGCACTGTTATACCGTGCATACATGTTTACTGCATGAAAACGGAAAATCCGATTCATCTCTAACTTTGGAATTAAGCATTTTAGGTGACTATCATTAGTTCTAGGCACCTACTTTTAATTACTGCACCAAAAATTATATTTTGAAATCTCTGAGTCAGCCTTTAACTGTTCTGTACCCAAAACAGCACATAGAGGGAATGCAAAAAAGTGTCATATCTTGACTTTTACTTGTCCATCTGCATGGTGGACTAGCATGGTACAATAATGAACAAAGGGAAGAGTAAATATCCATAAGGACGGGTGGACCTTTCAAGTACGGTCAGTCAGTCAGGCGATATTTTTCCCCCTCTGGAGGTTAAAAATGGCCTAAAATATCCCAAAATCTGGAAAAAAATCTTAAGAAAAAGTGAACAATTTTTACGAACATTTTTTTAAATTTATCCATTTATAAATTATCACAAAAAAGGCTCATTTTACTAAAACTATAAAAAAATCTTCCAAAATCTGGGTCGGTCAGGCCTGTAAAACATGTTTTTTGTTGTTGTTTTTTTGTCCGCTAATGCTAAACTGTGAGAGTAATTGATATTTTAACTACTTAGTTGAAGTGATCGTAAAGTGAGAGTCACTGGTCACAGCTTCCTTTCAATTATGCAAGTATATGCTTTACCCTTTGTATTATGGTAAGTTTAAGTTGCCAACTTGCTGACTGAGGCAATGGTTCTAACATGATGAGCACTCTTGGTAATACAACAAACCACATTGTTTTAAGTGACCTGCTCTTTAAAATCAAAGCAATCATCTAAACAAGCCCAATGTCCATCCCTCTTTGTCCTCATTTTCACACGTATCCATTGCCTAACTGCCACCATTACCAAGTGACTAATCCCTTAGAAATGCCCACGGAATGACAGCAAAATCATTAATATTATCTATTGTACGTCCGTGCCCATTTCTCTTCCCTTGCCAATGCATAACTCATTCATATCCAACAGTATCCATCACGGCGACTGACGCCATCTGTTCCGAACCATTCGTCATCTTGACAGAGGCTTGATTTATGCCAACCTTTGTTTAAACATTAATGTCAAGCCAACAAAACAGTTAAATATAAAAGATATTGGTATTAATTTCAAATGTCTTCATTTCTCTTTTTCGTCTGCTTGGGCACATAGCAGACGAAAAACAGGTGGTTCTAGAAGAGCTACGACAACACTTTGGTGTCCGGCGTTGAAAAAAATAAATACATCATGTCCATAAAGAAATGACAAACAAATTTCAAACAAAACTTTGTAAATGGTCAAGTGGGATGGACTTATATGACGTTTACACTGGGCAAAAATTGTTATCGAATTCACTTTTTTTTCAATGACAACTAAGGATTAACATAAATTAATTTGTGTTGTAGCTGTTTACACTTAAACACTAATTATGAATTCATTTTCAGAAAATGGATTACGTGTTGCTTGGTGATAGGCCGGAAGTGTACAGCTTCGAGTCGGGGCGCCATGCTTGGTAAACTAGAAATCAATGACTTTCGTTTACACTAAAAAAAGTCATAATACAATTACGACTTATTCAAATTCACCCCAAATGAATGATGATAAAGTCATCATTGAACTCTTTAAATTGCATTCTAATTACGACTGTACCTGTTTACATTCATCACAGAAATTAATTTGATTACGACCTAAGTGAATTTGATTACGACTTTTGCCCAGTTTATACGCCCTATTAGTTGGAGGGGTAATCATAAGCCTACAGGCAAACTGCTGTTAGAAGAGAGAAA
>JAMKCH010078633.1:0-51417 GCA_023653785.1 Ophioderma brevispina | reverse complement strand
ACTTTTAATCAAATTTGATTCCAGATTCAGGAAATTGGCCTAATAATGTAGAAAAGGCGACTATCTCTCTACATAATTTGGCATGAAAAATGGGGCACATCCTTACCAGGAGGCGGAAAATTAGACCAAAAACCTAACGCACCTCCCCCCTTTGCTCATTGTTTTAGTACCCCGAGGGGGGGTTCTACCACTAGCAAAATTGCCAACTATGAGTCAATTAAGTAGGCTATGTTTTAACAGCAAGCGATCATTAAATTGGGTATACGACTGTAAATGGCCCAAACATTTTTTCGAATTTTCAGTGGAATGGAACAGTGCGCGGTGGAATTAGTGACCACGGGGTTGATGGTTCCCACTGGTCACAGCAGTTGTTACAATGTCAAATGTGTAGTGACAAGAGTGTTTTGGTTGGTAGTTGTTTATTCTTCTTTATACTGGATCCTTATTCAGAAGAAATTTTTTTTCTCAAAAAATTAAAAAACTGAAACATTTTTAAAAAATAACATCAACATACAATTAGGGAATTTAAAACAAATACCTTATAACTTATTCAAACTCCATATTGTTCATTGGTATAAATATTAACTTAAATGATGGATTGTGATCTTATTCACTTGTCTCTAAAGGCAAAGGTAGGGTAATATTTTAAATAGCAAAATCGTATAATTATTTTTTTAACTGAGGCTCATTATTAAAAAATCAATCTGTTGACCCTTTGAAATATAAGGCCATATCGTTCCGGTTTATCTCGACGAGAGTACCGCATTTCTGTCCTTAAGGCCATATCTTGGCATATTATGTTATTGATTGGAGACCCAATTATTGCGTTGCAGATAATGCATGTGATTTTGTGACAATTTGATAAGAAAACGCGGATATTGTAGTTGAATTTGACGGAAAGGTGGATTGATTTTTCTCCACTTGTGTTCTGGTAACATTCAAGGTACACTCACCTTTTTTATGGTTGAGAACTAATGCAACTTACCTATGAATTTGTCTAGTGTGTGCCTGCATGGAGACTGGAAATGCAGCAGCGACCGTTGCCTGCCCTAATGAAGGTGAGAGTTTATTACGATTTAGTCATGTTAAAAACAAATAAATGCCACTTTTGAAATTTGTTTTGAAATTGTATAAGTAGAGTATTTGTAGGCAGCTCAATGATTGGTATCGCCATATAAAATCAGAGCCACTTTTCGGCGAGTTCAGAATTGCAGCGGTTTCAGCATGTTCAGCAATAAAGGTATTCTCAAATTCAAATTGAGGGATCATAGTGCTATAATAATCAAACATATTTATTTCCTTAGAATCCAAATTTATTGTGAATTTTGGGGTTTCTTGAAGTATACTGAGTCCCCAGGCCAGTGTAAAACGAAAATTCATGTTTCATCTGCTATCATGGGTAAGTTGAGTGTGTGCATCTAGCAAAGCCTCAACTGCTTTGTTGCAATGGGAAAATATGATACGAATATCACAGAAACGAGTATAATTAATAATCAGACTTTAACTTATTGGCAGACAAAGTGATTCAGATGTCCAGCTGAACTCCCAACGCATGTATACTTCCAAGGGAAGAGATGCCGCCGCAATAAAGATTGTAGCCATGGAAAGAAGAAGAGCCAATGCCTGCGAAAATATGAAAACTACGGTCGCGTGTGTGTGGCAACGCAAAGAAGTACGATTCTAAAAAATAAATTGAATGATTTAATATTAAATTCAAGACATTTCCAGACATCTCAGTCGCGCTGTTATTGTGATATTTCTCTGAGGTCGTCTTCCCAGTATTTGATGCATATACATACAGCCCAGAAAAGGTAAAACTCCCAAAGGTTAACTTTCTCTGAGTTATACTCGCCACTTTCTAATTTTGGAGTAATTATTTTTTATTGTGCTGATATTGGGCGAAATAAAAGTTTGTATGTATGTTTTATTGTTTCACCAGAGCCAAATGAGAAGAATGGTGAAGTACTGCCAATGGGAAGCCTTGTACAGCCGCTTTTAAAACGTGTCTAATAGACAATCACTGCCCAGGAATGATGAGCTGTTGTCGAAAAGTGATGGCAATCCAGGTGTATACTTTGTGCCGGCGCCACCCCCCGCGGCCCCCCGCGCCCCCTCCGGAGGGTGTGGTGTATGTGTTTTAAGCCATCAGGTAATTTTACATTGATATAATAGTCTGGATGGAAATAAGTGGATGTGTTTCCTTTCGTGGTGGAAGGTATATAGACACTCATCAGTGAATTGAAATGTATAGTCAGAGAGAAACGTCCATGTTACCGTAACAGTGAGATGTACATAATTTTTTGCTGGAAAAATGATAGTGGGGTGTGTAGAATAAGAATCTGCCGGGTGCCACCTGGGCATCATTGGGCATTTTGAAGAAACCAAGATGGCGTCGCCATTAAATGCTATTATCTATCAACCCTATATTTCAAACTATGGAGTTAATATATTTGTATAGGACCCAATAAAACAAGTGTAGGCAATTGTAACATTAAGTCATACCTCAAATCAAAATGGAAGCCAAAATCCAATATTTTAAAGATGCCCTATAACAGCAAATACCTGCGATAAAATAAACATGAAGTACTTAGATTATGGTGTTAGACACAATAAATGTATTTCTGAAATTTTAAATGCAACATGACGTATCAATATGGCAGCCAAAAAACGAAATCTAAAAAAAATTACTTGACACAATTTAGAAGTATTACAGCCTTCAAATCGAAATCAATGTGTCAATGACATTAGAAATGTACAGGTGATCCAAACCAATGTACAACATACACTTTATTGTTTTAAGGCGCCAAAACCGAAATAAAAATAATAGGTGAAAAGTTGTCCAAACTTTTAACAGAGGATTGCATTTTTTCACAGAATTGCACTACCCCATTTAATTGACAGTTTTTATTGATCGGGATTACCTGGTATCCTTGGTTATGATCATAGGTACATTCTAAGGGTTCATTGACTCAATAATTTATACTTGAAGGTAATATCAAAAATTTGTGTCAAGTATTTTTGAAGATATCACGTTTTTGGCTGCAGATTGATTGCGTCATGTTACAACTTTTTAAGTATCCGAATAGCATTTATTGTGTCTAATCAAACATAATTAGCTACTTAATGTTGATTTTTTATCGCAGGTATTTGATGTTCTAGGGCCATATTTAAAATTATAGATTTGGTTTCATTTGAATTTGAAGTATGCCTCAATGTTACAGGTGCCATGCACTGGTTCATTGGGTTCCTATAGTATATATAACTCCATAGGTTGAGTAATATAGGGTTGAATAGATAATATAATTATGACGACGCCATTTGTGAATTTCTCAATGCCCAAGGATGCCCAGGTGCACCCGGCCAGATTCTTATCAACACACCCTAATCTATTCATTTCAGCAACAAATTGTTGGATATACTCAACTACGGCAGGTCATAACTGGGACCATATCTCTCCGACTAGTAAGAACATTCCAAGATAGCTATTAAGTAGATCCATATGTACTTGTAACCGACGTTGACCGGTTGATGTGATATTTCTTCAGCACTGTATATGGAATACAAAATGCTGTTGTACAAACTGAATTTAGGATCAGGATCCGTGAAGGGTACCAATCAAAAATAGTAGTAATGTTTAGGCAAGTTTTTATCAGAGTCTTATTCAGTACTTTTGTCTGAAAGCAATCGACATGTTTTGCAGCCAATATAATTCGAAATATACCGTATGGCTGAAGCAAATTCGAACAGCGACCATGGACTTCGTGCTATACCACTGAGGCTATTCAGCCCTCGTTATTAATGGTTGATTCCCAATAGCAGAAGTTACTCTGAATCAGCAAACAGTATATTATTAATGAAACTGCGGATCAATATTGATACAATCTCATGAAATTAAAGTTTGACCCCTGACAGAACTGTTCAGAGGTGGGCAACGCGCGCGTCCGTCAACGTTAAATCTGCATAAAAGGGCGGAGTCTGGGTAGCCTCATGCGCAATTAACCAATGGGGAAGCCAACCCTATTTTCGACAAGCAATCGGCATTCACTTCCGTGTGACGCACGTCACGCTCGGCGCACGGTAAATTACTCTGAACAATTCTGGCAGAGAGTTTAGTAACGAACATGAAATGTAGTCAAGAACGGAAGATGGGGAAATAATTACTGCGTCTGATCTTAGACAGAAATCAGAACCGGAAAAACCTATACTGCTACCCAGGTTTTTACCGTTTTTATTTGTCATTTTAACTCTGACTCGGTGCGGACGTTACCATTTATCGCAGTATGAGATCCAGATATTCAGATCCGCGTTGTGGCGGGAGGAGGAGAAGGACAGGAGTAGAGGATGGATATACCTCAGTTCACTTCTAGATATATGACCCAAAATTCACTGCAACTTGGGTCACAGTTGTCTTGGTTCAACCGGGGTATTCCTTAAATTTACCCCTGTTTGATGGAGTGTGTCAATTTGATTATTACAGGTGACCATTGCTCTGGAGTGTTCACGCGATTCAACACCCTGTGGAAAGGTAGTCCATGCTGATCATACGGCGACTGGTACGACACAAACTCTATCCAGTCAGAACATGAATGTGGAAACGTTAACAGCAATTGCACCTCTGATGAAAACTGGATGCCGAAGCCACAGGTGCAGTTTACAAATCAATCAATTTCATATGTTCGATTTAATTTCGTGGTTAACTGATAAGCCAACATCTCTCTTTCAGAAACAATATGAACAAAATCAACACCAGCAACGGGAAAAGTATAGATTGTACATTTTATTTAAGGGGTCATGGATAAGACGTATAAAGACTTTACATTATTTAGAGACAATATTAGAGAAGATTAGATTTTTTCAGATAAATTTATGTCATGGATGAAAGGCAAAAGATGTGCGTCCATGACATTTTGTTGTTTATTTCTTCTTTATACTGGGTCCTTGATCAAGAGGGACATTTTAAGTATCTCTATGTCGTCCATATGGCCCAAAACATATATTATTTTGAACACGTTTCTTTCAAGTACTTTGGTATTTCAAAAAAAACCGTTGGTGCATGCAGCATGATGGAGCTATAAGTAACCTTGCTTATAGTAGCAGAAACCATATTTACCTATTGTACAAGTATGCAACAATTTTGTTAACGTTCATGTCCGTCCATCACAGCAGAAAGGTGCCGTCCATGACGATCTTTGGGGACGTTCTCACAACGGTGGGAAACGTTACTGGTGAAAAATCGGGTAATTGTCTTTATGAAGGACTTGGGTCTGATTATACACATTGTGAATTAAAAAAACAAAGTTTAGATAGTAAGAAAAGGAATACCAGAAACTGAAAAACCACATTCTATCCTTTCCGTTCAATTGACATTGGCTTTCGTTAAGGCGCAGTCTAGTTTTAGAACATATTCTCGCATCTTGCCTGTAACTTGCAGAAATTGAAAGATACTACTTTACCTTATTACGTACAAACCAGCTCTTAAGGCCAAGGATTATTTTATAAGTATTTTGTTGTATAAAAATTGAAAAATGTCCGTCCATGATAAAGGGATCGGGCTATCATGCCAAACAGCATATTGAGAACCTGAAGGTATTTTTTTTTTAAGGACTCTAAGACTTAATCAATGGTGTTTTGTCTTTCCTTCAGCGCTTAGTAATGTGGACTGTGAGTTCCAAAGCGAAAGCAACGAGTTCTGCTGGACAATCTGTTGCGGATTCCACGAGACCAATGTCAGCTATGGGAAAGGACCAGATGCTGCTAGGCATAGGCGTCCTTAAAGGAACAGACTAATTTCCCCCTTAAAGATCAAGGTTAAGTGTGTGCGTGCGTTCGTGTGGTGTGTGTGTGGTGTGCGTTTTTTGTGTGGGTGCGTGCGTGCGTTTGTGCGTGTTTCAAGCTGCATACATTGCGGGGTTATTTCCCTGTGTTCTTGAGGGGCTGTAAAGGAACAGGATGTTGATATTTCTTGTTTAATATTTTTTGCTGTTAATGTTGCTATTTGCTCTGTTTGTGGACATATATGGTAGGTGTGTTACTTCTATTGAAATTTAGCCCGTAGAGAGCATCAAAATGCTACAATTGCCACAAAAATAATAAAATTAGATCCTGCACAGTGACACACGCGTGGTCCATCTGACTAGTTTTTGTTGGCTAATGACCATTAAAATATTGCTTGTAGCCTGTTAGAGATCTTGGGATTTTGCTTCCAGGAACTTCTAAGAACGCAATCGTTGTGTATCAAGGAAAATTAAAAGGTATAAAAGGTCTTCTTGCATTAGTGGTGATTTAAAAGTTATGATATAAAGAAGTCAGTATGCAGATGACACCATTCTCTATTGGATGGCTACAAGTGATTCTTACAGGAACCTGGAGCTTTTTGGAATATAATATTTTCAATATCTTGGTTGCATATAAATTATAATAAAAGCACGATTTATAGGCTTGGCAGTTTGAGGAAATCAAAGTTGTTCATTGTGAAAATAGACAGTTGAAGTGGTTTCAAACGAATCCATTTTCTATTGGGTGTGCATATTTTCATGATATGAAACATTTATGATTGATGTTAAACTTCAATTAAGCGACTTGGTTGATATAAAGAAAACCCTGTGCAAATGTGGAAGAATGAGAATCTTCCCTGGTGGGTAAGATTACTTGATCAAAACTTTTGCTTGCTGTGTCTAAGCTTGTATATCCTTTTTCGTATTTCCAAACCCTTCAGAGCAATTTTCAAGGAGCTTGATAGTATTTTGTATAATTTGTGTGGAATTGTGCTTCAGTAGATTTAGAGAATGACTATGATCTTACCCTGTTCAAAGGGAGGTTTTAGTATGCCGGATTGTAGATCATTTTTGTAATGTTCTAAAAAATTGCCTGGATCAGCGGGTTTATGATAAATCCAATGATGCTAATTGGAAATTGTTGTTTAAATTTCAATTCAGCTTTGGCGGTGATTTGTTATTTAATGTAATTTTCAGAAACACTGAGCTTCTTTTTTAGAACATATCAAGAACCCTTTTGTAAAAGATACTGTGAAATGCTGGGTCCACTTCATTTTAAGAACCGGATGAGACCAATATTCTCAATGAGATCAGTGTGTAATTCTATATTAAAATCTGATTTTAAAAAAAGGGTTCTTCTGGAAACCCTGGTTTCACTGGTATGGTATTATAAAAGACATCATGTCGGATAATTTGAATTTTTGAGTTAAAAAGATGAGGATAAATTTTCAGCAATATAAACTGGTTCCCGTACTACAAATTATATCTGCCATTCTGAGAAGGAAAGATAGCATTCAATGACATTGCTCATGCTGACACCCTGGATTGTCCCGGTAGTGATCAAATGTTTGTATATTGGGGAAGTAAGGAATAAATAATAATTGCTTATTAAAAAAAACGGTTTCTTGAATTACCGCCGCTCCTCCTAATAGATTATTGAGAAATGCGGAAACTTTATCAAAATTGAATCAAAAATTGGTCAAAGTTCTTTATCCGTGGCTTCTAAATGCGCAATAGATTCACAAACTAGGAATTTCATTTTAAAATTTCTCCATTTGAGTGATATTGAATACAAATGATTTTGTGTTTAAAATTGGTGTATTAGATGTATAAGACTGTAACTATTCTGTGGCGATGATATCGAGAAGCTCTGAGCACCTTTTTTCACTGTAGAATTGTCAAATCCTTTTGGATTTACAGGTGTTGTCTTGGATTAAAAGAAAAAAACTCAATGTGACATTAGTTACGTATGGAAAACATCTTTTTTGGTTTCAAATTATGTAATCCTCCACTTGCAATCACTATGTCATACTGCTCGCCAAGCAATCATATATAAGTGTAAATTAAAAAATGCACTCCTAGATTTAACACTTTTCTCCACAAATATTGACATGTACATCAAATGGAAGACAAGAAGTAATTGGCTTCAAGAAAATAAATACCAGTTCATTATCATAATGGGAGTCTTTTCAATAGGGCCAGGTAGTTTTAAGCATTAGATGCAATAATTGGACTGCTCTGCGCATTGAGCTGAGCAATGTCGTACTATATGATAGGGACGATTTCGGTCATGTCTGGGATTTTTTTTTTTGGATTTTAAATGGGAAAAGTTGATCTATGCATTTTGTATATGTATTCTGGAAACATCAAAGGCTGGTAGATTTTTATTGCCAGGTGTCAGAATTGTGTACAAGTTGGGGTTGGGGCATTCTAGGTGTAGTCCCAAAGAGATTGGGCTGAGAATTGGTCGTTTGGTGACCACTTGTACTATACAGCTGATATTCTTAACAATTTAGGGGTGCAATTTTATGGGGCAAGACTATAAGTATAGGGTGGTTTTTATATCCCCCCACCCACATCCTTTTCCAAGCATGAAAGGAAACACAATACATATGTTGGTTTGGCGGACATTTCAGTTTTGTAAGGGGTTTTTAATGTGTTCACTTCGTGCTGGATTGGTTTTGAGGAGATTTTTGGTCAGGTTTGGGTTAATTTAGCCCTTGGTGTGGTGGGTGTCCCATATATGTATCTGTAGGTTTTGTTGAATGGAATTTGAAGGGAAATATTTTAATTGGATGTCAGTTTTATGTTGTCGTATGTGGTTTTTTTGATGATTTGATTTTTATGTGTTGTGACAGAAGGCAGTAGCTAAAGAAAAAAAAAAAAAATAATTTTTTTGCTGTCTAATTTCTATTTGGCCTGTTGTGGACATATTGTAGGTGTTGGTTTACTTCAGTTGAAATTAGCGTAGAGAGCATCAAAATGCTACAATTGCAATCAAAAATAATAAAATTAACCCTGCACAGTGCACAGCGCGTGGTCCATCTTACTACATTTTTTTGTTTGGCATAATGACCCATTAAAATACTGCTGTAGCCTGTAGAGATTCTTGGATTGCTTCCAATTTTAGTTGTTGGTATTTTGCTTGATCACATTCATAGATTCCAATATATTTGACTAAAAGGATATAATGTTTACCACAATTGAACAATATGTTTAAAAACAGAAAAGGTGAAAACAATTTAAATTAAAAAGGAAAAGTTAATATCTAGGTGAATATAACATGAAACCATTTTAACAAATTTCTAGCAAAAGTGTTGTTTTTTGTTACCGTGTGTGTAGAGGCATGGTGTAAGTCGTTTTGGGTGTACAAAGGATCGTAAGGATGTGTGTATGTGTTATTTTATATTATTTGATAATGATGAGCAAACTTCCAGTTCATAATGCCACCGTACCAATAAAAAGATGTCACATTTAGTGTATAAGGTCTTGTGCACTCCTGTTGTGTGAAAACCACTCTGCCTTTCGAATCTTTACCAAAACTGTGGTCATTGGTGGGGCTTACATCAACACGAAAGCGGAACAGGAAAAAATGGAAAACCACTTTCCCAAGGACATTTTCCATAAAATTTAGCTTCTAAAGGAAAAAAACAAATACATTTACATTGTTGCAACAAACATTGGAAAAAGTTACTCCAATACGATTTAAGGTGGCAAACACGTTTAGAATATCGCCACCAAAATGCTTGTTGATGCTAATTAGTATAAAACTGCCATGGGCCGATTGATTTTTCCCCATATCAAACTGGCTGTTGGCGTGTAAGGCGCAATTACATAACTGTTGGGCCAAAATAATTTGGCGTTACACGGCGCGCGAAAAAACAAAATGTTGGTTCCACGTGGGACCCCCCATTGCCAGCGATGTAAGTCCCTTTTGCCATCATAGACATTAAGATAGAAATATTGACATGTATTTAACATGTATACATACACATACACACGGATTTCACATGTGTAGGCTGTCCCAAAAACGTTAACACCGTACAAGTGGTATTTTGTTCAAAAATAAAAATGTACGACACGGTTTCTTTTGTGGTATGCCTTTCAAGCCATTTCATTGAATTTTTATGCCATGTTTCATTCTAATCCGATTTGTAGAACGAAAGATATGCTTCATCAAATATTAGGATGCTAATCAAATTGATTGAAAGATCCATGGAAATGATGTAAAAATATATAATACCTTCAAAAAAAGTATATAAGGTATAATTTTTCATTACTTGGTATTTTCATAGGGCCAGCAATAACTAACCCCCACGGTTGTCCATTACTGGTCCGAGCATATCCTATCGTTCCTCTATTCATCTTAAACAGTTTTTCATTGTAGCTGTCTCTTGTACTATTATATAATGTACTGTTACATACTTTTGTAATATTGATATGCTAAATAAAATGGAATCTTGAATCTTGACGGGGGTGTTGGGTGGATTACTCGTTATGTTAGTATTCAAGGTAAATCTGGTGCACGAAGAGTAATTGAGAACCGGGGGGATGGTTATGAAAATTTAGAATAATACATGGGTTTCTGCCAATTTTGAAGGCAAATTCCAAAACGAAACTGATTTTTACGATGGCCGCGATGCTCCGAAGGTGACGTGTTTAGTTGTCTGTGCATCATGATCATCAATGCAACGACTCAACAAAGTCTTTCATCCAAAGTTAAAATTGTGTCCATTGATCTTTTTGCATAAAGATCCATGGAACGACGAGTAGAAATGTCTTCGTTTGTCACATGTTCGTACTGGAACATTATTCTGATCCATATCTCATCCACTGATTTTCAAAGTTAACAATCCGGGGTTCACATCGCAAGAGTGTTAAATTTCAGGATAAATTCACTCAAACTGACCAGAGCAAAATTCATCAAAAAAAATTGATGGTGGTCAATGTTACGTCAAACCTCCCTCTGCATGTCCATTTTCACACGTATTTTGGAGGTTGATTTTAATGCGTTTCATGTTGTTTCCCTTGTTTGTTTGCCTCATATTGCAATGTGTTAGCAGCCAAACTGCATAATTGTAAGATATGTTGAAAAAGTGGAGTTTACACTGCGACGTAGCATGAATTTTTGGTGTAACATACAAACCCTGCCCATATTATGTGTATATATTATTATCGCATGACAAACAACTCAACAAATTTATTGTTTATAACTAATTCAGTAGATTTCTGCTAAAGGGAAACCTCAAAAAAGAGTGGATTCGTAGTTACGAATTAACGAGGGCGAAGCCCGAGTGAATTCGAACACTACGAATCCACTCTTTTGAGAGGTTTTCGGCGCTGACTTAAACCATTGCTTCAGCAATGTAAAAATCAATGTCAGTAACAACCTCATCAATCCTTTGAAAACCTTTTGCATATTTACTCATCCATTTGAGAGTCTGAAAGGTTGAAAGCGTAATGGCACTATAAGATTAATTATCGATCTCCGTTTCGAGTCCACACTCAGTACTGTGGGGATGCATACTTTGCTACATGCACCCTGGTGCTGTCTTGGATGTTTCAGGTACCCATTCAGTGGACATGAGGATACAAGGTAAAGCATAGTTTCGAAAGCTCTTGCAAGGAGGAATGGTATTTTTTGAAAATTGGTCACAATGTCACCCCCCACGAATATCCAGAATATATTAAGGCACGGTATTTATCCATATAACCCGGATATCAACCTAACTGCAGAATCAACACATTGGAAACTTATTGAACGACCGACTCCAACATGAGAAGTTATACAGGACAAGATTTAATTTGAAATGTACTTATTCCCCCGGAGTATGCCAAGGGATTACAACATTTACACATGTCAGATTGCATTCTAGAAGTTGCGTGAAATTTTTTCATTTTATACCAAAAATTGGTCGCGTGGAGGGTATGGGCAACTCAACCTATATGACCTACGGGGACCAAATGTCGTAAATATGGGTCTCATTTTTTTTTTTTAATTGTTAAAAGTTCCAAATGTCCCCCTTTTTATGCCATTTTAGTAGTAATAGGTCGCTTTTAAAAATCTATAAAATTTGTTGGAAAATGAGACTGAGTCAAATTTTTCCTATCTGAAGCCAAAACTTTGCTATAAAACGTCGAAATTTTGAGGAACATGGCCTATTTGTGTTAAATTTGTGGCCATAAGATCTACATTTCTTGTATAGCTCATAGCTTTTTCAGCAAAAATTGGTATAAATTTAGGTCAATGTTTGCAGACTGCTCGAGCAACGTCCCTACCCAAGCAAAATTTTGAGATCCCCCGTGGAATGTGTCTCCGGTTTTCACGCTCGCATACATTTTAAAATTGGCCGATTTATGCATTGCTGTTGATAATGTTTTTGAGTGTCTTATCGCAAGTTTAAAAAATGAGGCCAAAGAGTAAATAACGATAAAAAATCCAGGTACACATGACTTTTTTTGTTTACTAAAACTACAATGACGCGGAGGGTTTCGGGCAAAAGAGCTGAGATAGCCTTTTTTGTTGGCTATATTCTATACAAGATGAAATGTTCAATATAGGCTTGTTCGTGTACAAATAGTCAATGATGGGCAATTTATAACCTCAATCAATCCTACGTTTTGTGACCCCTCTCATCCCCCCTAAAACTTGTGAACAAACTCTAATAAGGACACTTGTAAAATATAGATGAACGTCCCCGCCAAATTGGTTTGTTTTTAACATCACATTAAGGACCAGTAAAATAGGCCTATCATAATCATATTGATAATACAAATGAATTGAAAAATTTAACAATATTAATCAACTCGATTGACAACATCCGATGCCATGTAAACTGGCATTACAACCCTAAATGATACCTTTAACACGACGCCTAAACAATAACCGAACTTTACATTATACCTTTAAATGAAAACAGAATTAATCCCATTTTTAAGAAATTATAATCGCTAAAATCCATCTGTAGTAAATGAAATGTCAAGCATAGCCCTAAAAATGTTTAATAATTATAAAAACGTAGAAAATTTGAAAATTGAACTAAGTTAAAAATTAAAAAACTCAAAAAAATATAATATAGAATATTTTAAGGCCCCAAACAAGAACCGAAAGGTTGTTACATTTTGAAAAATACCTGACAAAGATTGCGGCCCTATAATAGTTGAAGGAAATTATAATTACTGAAATAGAGCAACACATGATTATAAGACCCGAAATAGGTGAAATTTTACAAGCAAACATGTTAACCTTGAGTGCATATAGTTTTTTAAAAAACAACACTTGTAAAACAAAATAATAAAATACACAAAATATTTCAGACACAACAAAACATAACTCTTGTATCCCAGTCGTTAGTTTCACATGATTTCTGTTTTATTAATTTTTGTAGACCCATTTTATATTCGTCACCCGTAACTACCACAACATGTTCACTCTATTTACTACACTCGTCCCCTTTTCTCTCCATTTTCTACGAATCTCCTGTTATACATGTTAATGGTGGGTTACATTCCCCGTATATTTTCGTAGATACAATCACCACTTGACTTCGATTCTTAGATCGACTCTACATGTTAGACTATGATAAGAAGATTCGTAGAAATTAGACCACGGTTTAGTAAATAAATTGACGTGCACTTGCAATGGTTTAATTTGAAATACAAAATACTTCTACAAGACCAGGAAAAGGTCAATATATCAGATACAAGAAAAAAAGTCTGACGTAACATTGACACCACATTCTTTTCAGATTTCACCGTTTCTGCAGTATAAGTAATTAAATACCATTAAATTGGGTGTTTTGGATAGGCTACATTAATCGCTTCCAAAGCACATAATTTTGTTGGATGTAGGTATGTAGGAAAAGTAAGTTGAATATCTCATTTTTCAATCTTTTAAAATACAAAATAACACCAGTCAAAAATAATATAAAATTACTAAATCAAATATGGTGTTTTCTTTTCAATATTATCAGCTGATAAAACTGAATTTTGCACTGACTCTAAGCTGCTTTCCAACCAGGTGGAATGACCCATATTAACGTTTTGATTGACCATGCATAATTCTATTATCACTCATTACACAATCTTTCTCTTTTTCATTTTCTGCTGGGGGTGTCTGAACGATTTATTTCCACACAGGGTAAGTTAATTCATAGGCACGCTTTTGATCTATTTTAAATTAGCTCTATCACCAGTATCACGACTTAATAGTCAGGCTTATATCTTACTCAAAAGCTGATTTGATAGAATATTCCTGTTGCTATATGAAGGAAATAGGTAACTACATATTGGGTTATATGCAGTGAATTAACGTAAATTAGACATCCAATATATTCCTTTTTGGTATTACGGAAGTACCTTAGAGGGACACAAAGATGCAGTGGCGGCACTTTTAGGGGCATGGGGTATTCCCCACCCCCAAAAAATGTTCCTCCCCCTCCCCATTTTCCCCCAAACGTGAGCCCCACCTTGTCCAAAGTGATGGATAACTGTAAAATTAAAGTTTAAACAGCAAATTTTCGCGCGCTTCGCGTGCATTTCAGCAATTTTATACCATGTTCTATTTTGCCATTCAAATTGCAATTTTTCGCGTATTTACCGATATTTGCTTGGCAATTTTACTTCACCTTTCGCCTTCTAAAATGTTGTCTTGCCCCAATAAATTGGATCCCGGTGCCGTCAGTGCAAAGATGAACTTTAATTGCTTATGTTTCAATATAAAGCACTGCCTGTTTTGTGTTAGAGCAAACATTTTATTTTCAATTTTTAAGCTTAACTCTTTCAGATTGTGATATGTTTCAAGATAAATATACATCATTATAAAAAATCAGGGCTTTCCATTTTTAAGGCCATCTGATGTGAAATCTCTGGGTGCAACTATGAAGCCGCAATCAGACATTTTAAATTTGAAATGTTCGATTATGCTCTAAATTTGGAGTTTGGAGTGTAATCTACCTATCTATATACCTACCTTTCTTTCTTTAACCTAATTTTTCTTTCTTTCACCTCATTTTTCTTTCGTTCACCTTAATTTTCTTTACCTCATTTTTCTTTCTTTCACCTTATTTTTCTTTCACCTCATTTCTTCTTCTTTCACCTCATTTTTCTTTTTCTTTCATCTCATTTTTCTTTCATCTCATTTTTCTTTCTTTCACCTCATTTTGCCGTTTTTCACCTCTTCATTTCTTTCACCCCATTTTTTTCTTTACTTCTTATATCATTATTTTTATTTCTTTATTCGTTTTTATTTTCCTAATCTTGTTCTGTATTTTTTGTGCTTGGTATATAAACAAAGGAAAAGACAGAAAAATTATAAACTTTGCTGATGTTACAGGCCTACCTTTCAGTCATGGCCTTTACATACTGCACACTAGGCGAAATATACTGAGCTAAAATTGAAATTACATGACCACAGACGAAATTGCTTTGTACATCAGATGATGAGCCATGAAATACACGAAATTCAAAAATTGATTTTAACGAAATTTAATGAAAATAAGGAATTTGATTGCTCAATGCTTAATTAATTGGACCCAGAGACGAATGTTTTAAACAATGCACATTTTCGGTTTTCTTTGGACGAAAAAACAACTTAACGAGATATGAAATATAATGAAAAGTGCTTTAAGGGAGGGGTATGGGGTCTGAAGCAGTGAACTTTGAAGTGATTTTTCTTAATTTTCTTAAATAGTGGTATATACATGTTACACATCATATTGTAGCCCATGTCACAAAGTTTTAAAATTCATGTCAATTTTTGCTCTGGTTGCCATGGTAACCACGTAAGGCCTCTGATTGGCTAAACACTAGAACGGACGTAACTAAATAACTAAACAAGCTACTGGAACGAAACTTGGGTGGCATGTGCAGGGGGTAAATACGCAGTGAACCATGAAGCCGGATTTTTGATACCGTTGCCATGGCAACCGTCAATCGACCAATCACATAATTTCATGGCGTAATTTGAATTTGGAACACAATTTTGAAAATCGGGCTTCATGGTTCACTAGCCCTATAAGTGCTGAATATGTATGCCAAATTTCATGTGCATAGCATGTAGCGTTCTCTAGTTACGTTCGTTTTCGTTTTGGTTGTTTGCGTATTTTAACGAAACGAGTTATAGACCTCGAAACATTTAGACAAAAATTGAGGGCGCGTTTGATGTGAAATATGGATTTTTTTAAAAAAAAATCATTTTATACTGAATTATCATAATTATTAATGAAAGAATCATCGAAATCGGTGCATCCATTGTCCTGTAATTAATTTTTAAAATAATTTTCTTAAATCTCGCACGGTGAGAAAACAATAAAATACATAAAAAATCACTTACCAGTACATTTAATTACTTTTAATTATGGAAAAATAATATGAGTATTTATTTACTTCGACTTAGCCAAAATAAATGCGTTAAATGGCGCATAAATAAGATCTTTTAAAATATCTTAAATATAACCCATTTAAATTTTTCACATGATAAAGTATAGGAGACTATGCGTTTTTGGCAAATTTCGCGTACACTGCTTCACTTTGATCAGCCATATCTCGGGAACCGAATGTCCGATTGCGATCGAATAAAAAGCATTTTGTAGATTACAATCTACGCAATTAAGCCATTGCATTATTTCATTTCGTAAATGGAACAATTTTTTACCAAAGTCAGACCCCATACCTCCCCTTAAACTAACTGGGAAAACCTATATTATTTTCAGTCGCTAAGTTCAGCCATAGCCTCTTTTCTTTAATCACAAGATACTTTATTTGTATTTTGTTTTCATGTAACGAAGTGGTGTATCCTAAAGGTAAATTAGTTTGCACAGGCGTAAAATAGTTTTATAATTTATTGATTTTAGTAAGCAACGGCGTTTCAGGATGAAATTCGAAAGTGCAGATTGTTCTGGGCTGGAAAATGAATGGACACTGAGTGAGATCAAGCGGTAAGGAGTAACTTCATTTTGTACCATTTGAAATCTTTCTCTACGTGATTACGTCTAATACAGGAATCAATCTATATTGGCATAGAACAGCTATATTATGTACGTATGTACGTATTGCTTTACAGAGAAAGCCGCGCTCAAATGGCAGCATTTGCTGGTGTTCCACCACGTGCCTTCAAAGATATTGTTGTAAGTAAAAGCATCGCTAAACAAAATGACAGGAAAACACAATAATAAGAGCAGGCTTCTTCTGACAATTATGATTCACCGATTCCAGTTACCTTATTTTGACTCTCATTTTGCACCTCTGATGATTTGGAGTTTGATATGTCTACAAATATTGAAAAGTGGTACTAGGGATGTATATCCTCATATCTAAATTTGGATATGCTATTATACTCGAAGTGCCGTTTCCTGTACGTGCATAGCAACAAGTTACGCAACTGATTCATATCAAGCATATCCCTAGACCATAATATAGTCTCAACAAAATTCTCTTCTTTCAATAGAAGATGAAGTTCATTTTGAAATTTCAAATATCACTAGGGGAAAATTTGAAATTCAAAACCATTATGAAATCTTGAAGCCATTTTAAAGAGAGATGGTACTTGTACGTTGCATGATACCTAAAACCTCACAGTTTTAAATGTCGAAATTAGCCAGACAAGACCACGTTATATTGAATAGCTTCGTCTGTAGAATAGTATTTTAGGCAAATTAGTTAGACACATTCAGAATTGATGATAACTTTTTCCATTTGGGTTATTGGCACTGGTGATCCAAAGTGATCAAACTATTATTTGAATGTTAGGTAGTTGTGTTTGAGATTCTCAGTGTACTTTAGCATAAGCTATTGTAAAATCTATTCAAAATCAAATCAAGCTCCTTTCCCAATATTCTCATATTGCTCCAAATGATCAAATGATATATGGAAGGACGCCCAACAAAAATGTGATGCACGGGTACAAAAACTCAGTTTAAAATATGGGTTATTTTGATTCCTGGCATTTCAGTTAGAATTTCGTGATATACATGATCTGTGTACAGGTTTCTTCGATGTGGGTGGTTAGCTATGAAGTATGAGAATCTTGTTGAAAAACCTTCTGGAAAAGATGATGAGAGCCAAAGATGTTGGTTGTGGTTATTGGATTTACTGTGAGCGATGGGGTAAGACCATTGGCACGACATTGATCATTCCTTAGAGAAGCCATTAAAAGTGTTGTAAACAATGATAAGCCCACTACAGGAAAGAAAGCCAGTGTTCTCCTTTTCTAGCTTTAAGATGAGATTTAAATTGGTAGTACATGTAATTTGGGGAGAGACAAAGCCATGCAGAGCTGACAACATTCAAACATATGCGAAATAGCGATAATAACAAAGACGTTGAAAGGAAGAAGGTTAAAGTGGTTCTTATAGATTATAATTTAAATACTGAGAGCATTGAAATTCGACATTTACCAAGATTGCAAAGATAAGAGAAAAAAAGATCTCTAGGTAGTCTTTCAAGTGAACATAATTCTGGAATATTGACACCATGAGGACTCAGGAGTTTCAAAACAGAAAGAGAAAATTATAACTTTATCCACTCCGATTTTATGCCACCTCGATGAAAAAATCGAGTTACAACTAAACGTCATGTTTAGTATATTTCTACAAGGCATGCAAGTTAGAATGAACATGAATTTATAAAGTAACCGATAAAGAGCAAATAAACCATCTGATCGTATTTACTTGCTTTCTAACAGTCCAATATGGTCAGTTGCTTTACTTATTGGAGGTGAGGTATCCCTCAAGCCATGCCTGGACAACCTTTAAAAAAAAAGTTCATGATGATAAGGGTATGATGGAAGTGTGGTGATGTGGGTTGCCATTGCTGTGCTGTCATCGTTTGTGTTCTCATAATTGCTGTTACAGTGGTAAGTGATGAATACAAATAGGGAGATGTTTTTCTAGCAATGTTTTATGTTTTGAATAGCATGATTCGGAATAACTAAATATTAATTAGATCTACAGTAGTTGATGGCTCCCTCAATGATTGTGTTCTGTTCTCTTCATGATTGTCACTTTTTTCTGCTTGTCACACTGGAGGTGTTATGTAAAAGCCACATCAAACATGATTTACAATAGTTATTATCGCATGGGTGCTACGGATATGTGTTACTAATCAAATTCACATATATTTTCTTTTTCTTCTTGTATATTTTGAGTCATCGGCCCCGTACATTTAAAGGTGCCCCATCCGACTTACAGCATGCGCTTTTCCTTTTCTGGGTTTCATAGAAAGGCCGCATCGTCACCTTCGTGATTTTTAATTTAAATAAAAAATCCGACAAAACATTTTAATGTGAGGGTTATTGCGTGTATTACACTAGCTCACTGTAGTTTCAATTTCGGTAACTGTAAACTATCCACATTTTACTTATAGCATGTAACTTGTGGAAAAGTAATTCAGCCAAAATATTTGCATATGAAATACAGAAAATAGCCACTGATTTCCATTTCAAATTGTAATATAGATACTACTTAAAAACACTTGAACGTAATTGAAATCTAAACTGGTTATTATTTCCAGAGAGATGTTTATTCACCATAATCAAAAATCGGCTAATTTGATTGTCATGATGTGCCCTAAATATGGGCAGATTAAAAAAAAACCCTGAACGAACGAGTACCTTGCCCATTGCCCCCGGTCCCTTGCACACCAGAACGATTAAATGCCGTACAGACTGTCTCTCCCAAAATTGCTCCCCAACTAGTAGATGAAATGATTTTTTCTACTGCAAAATTGAAAACAAATTGCTCAAATTCTTTAATATCACAAGAGAACATTTCTTTAGGCTGTTAGAGAATCTTAGTTTGTGTCTATAGGACAATCCAAACTGAAGATATCATGAGTTTTATTGAACGTGTTAATTTTGCCATGTTAGCATGTTTGAACAAAATCTACAAATGCTTTACAAAGGTAATCTAGTCGTTTCCTTAGTTCTCTTAAATCTCTTTACTTTTCCAGATCAAAACAGATTGCAAAATTGTTAAACCATGATGTTATTTATGTAAGATGGTGTAATGCAGATGATGTAATTTATGTGAGACCCCATTGTTCAGCTAGTGCAAGTTTATGTTTATGCATGATGATGCTGTAATGATTATTATTAGAGGTAGGGGAATCTAGCTGTGAGATGTTAAATACTGCTCACTGGAGAGACTTGTTGCCAGCAGCAGTAGAAACCAAGAGCTATATAGTATAGTTAAAGATATTTTTTATCTGCGATGAGTGGCAGACCTGTTCAGTACATAGTGCCAGGATATATTGTATTTTAAATTCCACGTGAGCGAAGTGCTATAATTATTCTAATGTCGTCTTTGAAGCCAAAAGAACTGGGAATCAAAATAGGATTCCAAATTTCCAAATTGTGGACAGATAGAAATCGTGGTGATTATATCTTGGACTGATATACTGTGGAATATTAGTGTCGTAGGGGGAACGGTTTGGCGCAGCGTATCTTCCCTCGCCTTTCACCAATGAGGTCCCGGGTTCAATCCCCGGTTGGGGCTTTTTCACTGGTGGCTTTATGTGAATTTGGCTTCTCGATCCATACTCGTTCCCGCAGGCTTTCTCCGGGTAATCCGGTTTTCTCCTGCTTCTAAAATCGAGCTTCTTGGCATAAATCTGCTCTCATATTATGATTTTACTGAGCGCCTTTCATGGCTGCCGCACAGCGCCTTGAGCACGTTTACGTGGATATGTCGCGCGTTAAAAATACACATTATTATTATTATTCAACATTGTCGTCTTGAACTGCTGGACAAAATTATCTTCAAGACAAAGAAGATCCCCTTGGATTATGGTACCGAGGATTTTATAAGACTGCATGCTGTCATTTAGCAGTTTGAGTCTTCGCTGTGAGGACATATCATCATTGAACTGCAATGATACTTTTAGTTGGACACATGAATGAACTGTAAGAATAAAATATTAACATTGTGTGTATCATCATTAAATTGTAATTTGTGTTTTGGACATACCAAATTCTTGAACCAATCTGATTAAAACAGTGTTATCATAAAATTTAGATCACTTGTGCACGAGGCTCATTTCTTTGTGTTTAAAGGGCATTTCTGACCACGAGACATAACAATCTTCATCCCCACTGTAAAAATTATATTTAAAGTAGGTGTTTTGGAAGTATTACATTATCGAAAGTTTTGAAATTGAAAGGAATGTTAGTCGAGAGGTTGTAGTTCTGACTAAAGTAATTATTTGTTTTACAGTGTTGCGTCAAATCCAAGAATAACAATTGTGACCACGAAAAGGTATGTACATTTACGATAACTAGGATAATTGATTGATCACATCTGTAAAGTTATAGGGTCAATAAATTTCTTGAGATTACCTTTCTTTAGACTGCCATCTTTCCTATATATATTTCGGACACTTTTTCGGACCCGGGTGTTGTGTCGAACTTCTTTCCAGTTGTCGATTCTGTTCAGTATGTTATATACTTGTGCCTGATATGTACCTTTGTGTTCAAAGGAATAAAGCACAGTCATCCGTGTAAGGTCTCGCCTTATTCCGTTGAATACAAAGGCACGTAACCTAATATCAGGACAGATTTGAGAACTCGACAGATTGGACTCAACACCCGAGTATTTCGGCTCAACAGCTCTGAATATACACTCAATCAGGACAGTGGATACCAATGTGTTATGCCTCAGTGGCCGTGCGTTTTGCTGTTGTTGAGGGCAATGCAGACTGATAAAAAAATTGTGAGAATTGTATATTTGATCAAACCCATACAGGCGACTCAAATATTTTCTTTTATTTCATAATGTTCCGAACAATTACAAAATTGTACATATTTTACATAAATGGAGATGATTGACTGACAGATTAAAGACAAGCTACGTTAATAGCCTACATACAAACCACAAAGATGAGTGCATGAGATTCATGCTTCATGGATAAAAATCATGGTGCCGCTGTTTATCAAAATCGTTTAAAATAGCGCATCATATTAAGTATCATGCTGTTATTGCATTTTCATTTGATTTATTTGTATTTCTTTACATTTATGTACAGGCTCTTCCAATGAAATCTTCCTAGTAATCAACTCTACTTGAAGCTCTCTCCATGCCAGCACAAATCATCTTGAATCATATGAACAAAAGCTAGATTATTTGTAACAATAGAAATACTTGTAATTTGTTGCTTACAATACCTACAGATCTTTTTGCATATGGAATAAATATTACTATATTTTTAAAATTTTCTATTAAATGAAGCCGATTATGCTACTGCTCAAAAACTACTTTTGACACATCTACGTAGTAATAGTATCAAACATAAGTTTATAAATATTTTGATGTAATGAAACTTGCAGTGCAAATAATGAGAACAATGAAATGGGGAAACAAAAACAATACTTGCTTATATGAACTAATCTGGTTAGAAGGATAGCAAGCAAATTGAAAAATAAAAGCACTAACATACAGAAATGAAAATATTTACTGTAACATTTAGCGTATCATGAATAAGTGGTAAAAGGGCGTTTTTATTTTTAGGGACTGGCTCTGCTGCTTAGGTATATCTATTTTAGGTTTTCTGCAATTCCGTGTTTGCATTACCATTGGGTTATGTTTTTTTTAAACGCGCATCACTGGCCAATAACAAAGGTGGATGATCGGATTTTATTTTTACTAATAAAAGATTAACTTCGAGCATAAAATTTGGGTGATTATTTTTGTGGGTGCAATTGGCACGTTTTTCAAAAGTGCCAACTTTCCCAAAACTTTGGGCACTTTTATAGATTTTTAAACATTTATTTTTGCGTAGTCAAGCAGATTAAGGCCAAGGCAAGTCACTTATAGCAGAGGCACGTTTTTGAAGGCTGGCTTACGATAAGCAGCCCCAATGATAAAATTACATAGCACCTGCTATACATTCATAGTGTTCAGAGGTTGTGAGCCCGAAAGATATAGTTAAATACTACCTTGTGTATTCAAGGAAAACCATCATTCCACCCATTAAATTGGTGACGCTTAAAAACTTAACATTAACATATGGTTTGAGATGATGTTTTTACACTTTTTTCCACTATTCTACCAATCCCACAAAACCAAGACCCAAATATGCTAATGATAAATCTGGCAAATTGTTATGAATCAAATTGCGATGTTGGCCAATACACAGGTGTTTTGAACAGTTTTGTTCAATCATTCCATAATAAAATGCTGACAGTACATAGTTTGTATTTGTATAGTATAGGGTTATGTAAACATTAGCTGTGCTGAATTGATTGTATTTCTTTTAGAGTATAATTATATTTCTCATTCTATTATGCCAAAATTGAGAAACTGAATCTTTTCTCATGGTCACTTATTATCTACAAATATGGTATATTAATTCAGATAAGTTTAAGCTTTTTCTAAACGAACGGTAGAAATATTTTTAGGAAATTTTAAAAGAGCATATTCACCAAAAAGTACAATTTAGAGAAGAATACATCATAATTAATGTTAATGGTAAATTAAATTTGAATATAATGTCAAAGTGACATAAGATTTGCCAAATCCCTTTTAAGTGTACAAGTTGGATTGAACTTGATAGAAACCTATAGACGGTGTGACATGTGACGTCATTCTGCCAGACAACAATGCAGACAGACAATCTTGTGATCATCCTATTAGTCAACATCCTCAATTCTGTGACAAATCTTTGCAAGTAAGGTTTCACATTGATTTGACTTCAGACATTTGAAGGTTTTTAGCCCACATTCCCTCTGGAAAATTCGGCAATTTCCACAGGAGGGGGGGGGGGGTAGTTTTCTACGGGTAAATTTTAAATAATGGTCCAAATAACGTTTAGTATAGCTCAAAAATGGTTCGTGTGGTAACAAGGAGTTAAAAAGTCTAGGGTGACCTGTCTGTAAAATGAAATCGTTATGGAGATATACAACAGCAAAATACGCTAAAGGTCAAACATTTTTCAGCAAAGGTCAAGGTCTTATACTGTTTCGATTGATTTTAAAAGTATCTTTAAAAAATTTATAAAGTACCTTGTTAAAGTATGTTGGGTATATTTGCCCTCTTTGGCCTCTTCTCGTGGTTACAGGGGAGGGGGCCACTTTCACACTTCAATGGGGGACAAAATTCCAGATGCTACAAGTGTAGGTAAAGCCTACATAATTTAATTCAAATGTATTTAAATCAATTTTTTAAAGAAAAATTATAAATTAAAATTAATCATAGAGTTTTTTTTTACTTTTTTTATATTTGATAAACATTTGACCTTTAGCCTATTTTGCGGTATATCTCCATACAGTCAAAATGTAAATTGTCGTGCCGAGCAAGCTCGTGCGCGGAGTGCCCATCTCTCTTTCCTTAGGCGTTTGGGCAGACTCCCCGTATTATTTTTGATGTGGGGGTTTTCGCCACTCCTCCGCACAGCGAGTCTATTACTTTCCCATCTTGATAATGCTGGTACCCATTTATCCACTTGGGTGGAGAGAAGTAGATTGAGGTAAAGCTTCTACCTCAAGGGGCAACAACGTTGGCCCATTGGGACTCGACCCACCCCTTGGAGTGCGGGGCGAATGCTCAATCCACTGGACCCCACGTTCCCTGATTGTACATTTCGTCTAATATACTTGGCATGTTCTACAATGTATGAGTGTACAACTGATAAGGATGTAGCCATAGAACGATACATTTTACAGACAGGTCACCCTAGACTTTTTTACTCCTACGAACAATTTGAGCTATACTAAACGTTATTTGGACCATTATTTAAAAATTTTACCCCTGTAGAAACTTCCCCCCCCCCCCTCCTGTGGAAATTGCCGACATTTTCCAGAGGGACATGGGGGCTCCAACCTTCTAAATGCCTTTGGAAGTAAAAAATCAAATCGTCCAAAAAACCTTACTTGTAAAGATTGTCACGGAATTGAGGATTTTGAACTTAACTATAACTATATGGCAAATATGCTGACTGCGCAATTCGATAGTGTGCAGTGGTATTCAGAGCCAACTCGAAGAGGATCAGCGCTAAAATTTTCTAATCGGCGATAAACAAACTTTGTGAAGAGATGTCGCATCGTCTATAATGTACATTTATATTATATATATAATGCCAGAGAACAAACCTTTCGTAGTACATGCAATTGCCTTACTTTCGAAGTATTTAGCAAGAATAACTAAAGATTAATCTAAATAATTTGGATTTCAATAAAATAATATAAATGAACAAATAAGTAACATATTTAAGGATGTTAAAGGTTTCTTTTTGTGACATGGAAAACATTCGTTTTGTCCCTCATTGATGTCTATTTTTTTAACAATTTCTAATAAAATACATGTAATGGTAATTTTTGCTTTTTCTTTTTATTCATTATCCAATTTGAGGAGTGTTAATGTTGGCTGCGATGTATATGTGCAGTTGTGACTCTCTGTACACGGGGACCGACGGCTTAACGTCCCCTTCGAAGGACGGCATGCTTTCACGATTCATTTACCCAATTCCAAGTGAACTGGCCGAATCAGTGGCTGGTACACAGATCACATCCAGAATTAGGAACCCGAATAAATCCCAGCAAGTGACCTCACCGGGATTCGAACACTGAAATTTCGGTACATTTGCGCCCAAGCACCCTAACCACTAGGCCATGCTCTCCTACTGTAGTTTGAACAATTTTTATATGAATATGAATACATTACAAGAGTCGTAACTCATGTCTAAGACGACATTTCAGTGTGTTCTAATATCATTTCCGGTGTCTGGTGAGTGCCACTGTTTTTAAAAATGTAACCATCATCATTCATCAGATACTTGAATCAAAGCTGGGCTGCTTCTTTCTTCAGAGATTTACAGGAAGTGTAATCAGAGAAAGAACTGTTGGTATCGTTTTCATCATGCATATTAGAACGCTTATGACTTTGATATCCATGATCATTGTCCTGGCTGATAACCTGATCACAAAGAACTTCAAAATCGTTGGGAAAGTCAGATAAAAACGAGCATCTTCTCGCTGGTGTCATCAATACTTTCTAGTGTATTCATGAGATTAGAAAAAACATGTCCATCTCCATAGTCTCCATCACTAATTGCATTTTCTTCTTTAAAGGTTTGCGACAGTTTGCTATACATGCTTCTCATGGTGGGGTTATGGGCGTTTTTAAGATATACACATTCTTCTTTCATGAAAGAGTTACATGATTCCGCTGGTAATATTACTTCGGTGGTCGCTCTGCTTCCATCACCCACACATTCAGAATCAGAGTATAATTTTACAATCGAATTAATTGCACTGCCTGCCGATTCCAGTATGATTTGCGGATTCTTTGGAACAATCTTGGACTATATGATTGAGGTCTTGGATGTGGTTTTATCTTCAACTATTTCGCTATTCTCTACTTTATTTAAATAGCTATAATCACATGTTAAAGTTTGTGACCATACCGTATCATTATCTAATCACTTTCTGTAGGATTATAGAATGATTTTCCCTATCTTGCGGTTTTTGAACTGCTCTATCTCCGGTCCTGGTATTTTGCAATTCCTAATCATGAACTGCACTCGTTTTCTCAATTGTAATCATTTGACATCAATCAAATTCACCTTTCACTGGCCCTGGGGGTTGTGTTCTTGCCATTGTGATGATACTTGTTCTAACCAAGGGCTTGCAAACTAACTGGAATCTGACCGTGTTCATTGTGGCTATAAAGTCCCGTAGCTTGGAATCTGACCGTGGCTGGAATCAGACCTCTGTTCATGGGTGGTATAATGTAAGGATTTCCATTTCTATAGCTCTTGATTCCTGGAAGCTCGCTCTGCAGTTTGGCTCTGTGTCCTGTGCTTTATATATCTTATGAATTCCCAATCCAGATTCTTACAACTGCCAGCAGTGTTATTTGATCATAAATATCGGTGTACATTTCTCATCAACATACTATCAGCTCCCCCTGTCCGAGATAATTTTAGCACTTTCAAGAGATTGTTTTGGGCCACTCTTCGTTCATTGGAGTCAAACCGTGTAAAGTCATTATAGGGTAGCCTCATCGTCCTCACCATCCTGGATAGATCACTTCCATTCCTGTTTTCTTCCGAAAACCTTTCTATGCATACATCCAATCAATGAACGGGTACATTGCAACCTTTTAGTCTCTTCGTCACAAGGGTTTGGAGAACTTTGTCCACTTTCTCTAAATGGTCTTCCGCCGCTCTGATATTTTGATAGGACCCCCCCCTGGTGTTTGGTCCTTATTGTTTTTTTGTGCATATTGTATGTAGATGTTATTGACATTTTTTTTAACTGCAGTTCGTCAAAATATTCAGGTTCTTGTGTGCGAAATGACGTGTTGACTGAATTAGCTAGTGAAATCTGTAAACACAAGGCTAGAGTTTACACTTCGTATGTTTAAGGAGTATTCCTTATATGTTTATGTTCCCCTTATTCTAATTATGAAAGTCATGTAGGCTATACGCCTTAATATATGTACATTGATATAGCCCATTTAGGGCACCAGGAGGTACATCCATCAAATCCCCAATTATTCCTGCATGCATAACTGTTTTCAAATCAATTATTGTTTGTCTCAAATACACCATTAAAACTCCATAGAGTTTCCGATTGTAACCGAGCAATCAATCAGATAAACATATTACCTGCAATCGTACACATTAATATATAACACAATGTCTTAACAACTAAACTATGGTTGTTCCATGGTTTCAATTCGAAACGCTCCCAATTCTTATAAATAAGACTGTAAATTTCGAATGGTTCGAAAGAATTCAATGCCGCACCAGAAACGTGCAATACAACATTAATGATTACCTAAGTAAATTAAAGGGAGAGTTCATACTTTTAGGACAGAATATTGATTTTTAGCAGTTAATCCAAATTGGTATTTTGGTCATTTAATTTTAAGTCACATCTGATGTCCTACAAGCATTCAAGAATGTAGGTTATGCAATATAAAATACTAGTAAATATGTGGAAGGAAAGTAGATTAGTTATGACCCGTCCTGTGCATGTTCGCGTCCTCACTAGACATCCCAGATTCTGCTTGATATATGAACCTGGAAATTGAACGTGAACACGAAATTCTTTGGTTTGATCAAGTGCTAAATAAAATTCAGATTACATGTACAAGTATCAAATCTCCCTCGTTCTGTCAATTTTACGGAATGATCAAAGAAGTGGTTTGCCTATCCGGAAAGGTAATTCCAACATCAGTTACGGATTTTATTGAAAATATCCCATTTGGTAGAAGGTCCATGCTATACCAAAACTTAAACACAAAACCCCCAGAACACATACGAATAATACTATTAGATACATACCTTCACAATTTCCGGTATTTGTACTTCAAACTTTCGTGAGTACGAAGTTTCTTCAAATGAAGTGAATCGGCTCGCAAAATATGATGAGAACCCATTGAAAACTAGATGTAAATATTTTTTTCTGAAAGACAGAAAAAGTCCATCATATCATTTTTATAATCGTTTTAAACATAGTACACAATATCACAATCGTCCTCAACTTTGCCGATAGGTCCCTAGTTGGGAGTGTAGTGTCACATACGTCTTATTACCCCACTAAAATTCGGATTCATTATCTATTAAAAATATCATTGGCACAACCCAGAAACATTCTTACTAGGATATTTACTCACTTTGTTGTAAGATTTGGAAATTTCGTCTTATAAATGCTGCAATGTGACCTCATCTCTGTCCATTGATAATATCATCCGCGATGTGACTCACCCACTGTACCTCAGTAGTAGACCCTTTTGTTACTGAAGAGTAACTTACCTTTGTGACAGTGACAAAAAACCTTTGTCGATTGGAGAGGGATTCTCCACCCAAGGCCTCTGGGCTGTTCCCCGTTAATTATAATTAAAACGAGGGAGTTGGCGGACACTCTTTCGCTCCTATCGAGGTCCAAGTGGCCATATAATAAAATTAGAATTGTGCACTGCAACTCGTCATAGCAACTACGAACATACTATAACCCACGCTATTTTGAAAGCATATTGACCTCTGCAAAAAAAATCTTGGCCTGATCTTTTGCAATGGTAAACTTTTTTCGAACAAACCACATGCCCGACAATGTTCTTGGATGCCTAAGGACCATTGGGCGGTTACATCAAGCGTCATCCTCCAGTGAGCCTCGTTAATTATTAGCCAGTGGCGTAAACAGCGGGGGGGGGGGGCAGGGGGCAGGTTGCCCCCCCAAAGACTTTGGCCGGGAAAAAAATTGGAAAATCGCTAAATCATGCCGTTTTTTAGCCCCTCTGACCAGGGGGAAAAATTGCCTTTTGAACCCCCCCCCCCTGAGAGGGAAAATTCCAAATTTCCCAAAACTGGGAATTTGCCCCCTCAGAGCGGTAAGGCCCTTTACGGGGCCACTGTTATTAGTGCGGGAGGAAAAGGGGGGGGAAAAAAAATCCGAAGCAGGACATTGTCAGATAATGTGTCCTTGTTGCAGGAGTGGTGAGCCTGCAAGTGACTACGGGGTAAGCCACGCCCTGAACAAGATACATTATATCCTGATAATGTCACTTCTGTATTCTTTTAAAACGGACATACACTTCGAGCAAAAATAAAGCTAAAACTTAAAAATATTTAAAAAATGCCTTTTCCGTACATTTCATGATACTTAGCTGTGGTTTAAAGCAATAATAGCCCATTTTTTGAAAAAAGAGCGTCCCCAATTTTTTAAAAATTTTGAGATTTTTTACACGGTTGCATGGTAAGTGGCTATCAACTCATCCCTGTGAAATGTTAAGCTCGAAAATGTCTGTTCGCAAACGAATGATTTTTTTGTAATTAGATAATAATATCGGAGATCTCGCGATAAGATTCAAACGGCTGCGGAAACGGCCTTCCAATATGAAATAGCCGGGAAATAAAGCGCCATTACGTGTCTACGCTAATCCCTTAGTTTTGGTTTATTGGTTCAGGCAAGTCCAATTAGAGGTAATTTTCTTGAGGTGGCACTATTTCCTCACGGACGGAAATAAACGTAGTATTTCCAGCGCTGCCGTTTAGCACCCCTTGGGATCCTAATTCTAATTACAAAATCGCTTATTTTAGGATCAATACGACGCATTTTTTAGCATTCTCTTTCGCAGCTGTAGTTTCCTAGATAATTACCAACATCACTGTGCAAAAAATCAATTTTGACATCGGAGGCGCTCTTCAAAAAATGTGCTGTTATTGCTTTAATTAATTTTTTTTTTATAAACAACTTTATACCCGCGTTTGCTTAGTTGGTCCCTTGTTAAAAGTCTAGACTTATTGAAGGATCAATCAAAATAGGGTACGATTGATGAGTCGAGCTTTTGGTGAAAGGATAATGGTTTCAAGGTTCCAAACTCAATTTGAGCTGAATTTAATTGGCTACATTCCGAATCTAAGGTCACCCCGTTCAAGGCAAGTCGAATTGAAGCTGGAATCGCTTTAAAATGTTTTTCGCCCAATGACTTGTTTTTGCATACAGCTTGTAATTTTCTCATCTTGCATGATCAACGTTGATCAGTCCCCTGATAGAATGGAGTGGTAACCAACAGTCACGTGAGCCTGGCTTGTTTGTGACAAATTTGGTTCGGTTGTCGATCTTTGATTTGACAAAATTTTGTTGATGAAGACTTAATTAGAGCAGTCAAGCTGGAGAAACCTAATGGGTGAGACCAATGAGCGTTTTGTGGTGGAGACGAAAAGTTAAAGTAAGGTAAGGTCGTTTAGCTTGTACGTATGTACCTTTTTAATATAAAACATCTCTGCTTTGTAGTAAAATGCTACATTAGCATAAATCCCACGTTCTTATTGATGGAATTCACCTTGACCCGTAGAAAAGTCATTCTTGACACTACAGATGTTTATATTTTGGAATACAGTCTTCCTTGCGGCATCACATTAACGAAGTATACGGTGGCATTCAGCTTGACAAACCTTTATGTTTGTCTGGTTACTATCTCTTTTAATTGCAAATTAAGATATATATTTAGCATATGCAAATTCCACGCCATTGTTGGTATCTCTAAACATAATATTCTAAATTTCATTCAAAAATATTGGACAGTACCACGTCTCTGGAATTCCCTTGACCTTGACCCGTAAAAATACCACTCTATACGACACTACAGAATTTATTTTTGAATACAGTCCTGCTTGCTACACATGTTATAACAAATAAGGTCTGAACGTGCCGGCAAAGTAAGTGTACGCGAACAGCCCAATCCCCAGTCCTAGCCGTGGTCCAGAAGGAGAGCTCAGGATTGGCGGTGTTGTTCCATCCGGTTTAATGCTTTGAATTATTGCTTATCCCTATTGAACAGTTCCTAAGCCGAATCGAGCCTTGGATACGAGGCCGAAGGTAGCCTGCGTGAACTAACGGGGAAAGATGAGTAACAGGCTTGGATACAGTTTTGGTCAGCATAGACGTGTACAGGTGTAGAAGTAACCATTGTCGGCGTACTTCATAGTCCGGGAACAATGCGTGGAACAATAGGGCAATCGATTCAGTTGACTCTTTACGCAACAGTAGTTTCACGCCTTATTCCGTTATCGTCTATGGAGCCCCGGACTATGGCTCCCACGGACTATATCTGCTTTCACACCGGTATAGTTATGGGGCGACGTGAGATTGTAAAAAAATATTTTTTTGTGTAATAATGAAAAATAGTCAACTGAACTAAAGATAGTAAACTAAAATGACACATTCCGAAAATTTGGAGATGAATCGGACTTTTCTTTTGTGCAGTAAACATTATGTGTAGTCTTACGTCCCTAGGATACTTGTGTATAACAAAAAAATTCCGGATCCGGAATTTTTTAACCATTTCTAATAAAATACATGTAATGGTAATTTTTGCTTTTCTGTTTTTATTAATTATACAATTGAGGAGTGTTAATGTTGGCTGCGATGTATATGTACAGTTAGTTGTGACTCCTCTGGACAAGGGACCGTACGGGCTACGTCCCCTTAGAAGGACGGCGGACGGAAGGCTTTCACGATTCATTTACCCAATTCCCAAGTGAACTGGCTCCCCGAATCAGGTGGCGGTACACAGTCACATTCAGAATTGAGCACCCAAATAATTCCCAGCAAGTGGCCCAACCGGGATTCGAACACTGAAATCGTTAACATTTGCGCCCAAGCACCATAACCACTGGCCATGCTCTCCTACTGTAGTGGAACAATTTTTATATGCAATATGAATACATTTCAAAGAGTCAGTAACTCATGTTAAGACGGACATTTCGTGTGTTCTAAATGCATTTCCGGTTGTGGTCTGGTGAGTTGCCACTTGTTTTTAAAAATGTTGTAACCATCATCCATTCATCAATACTGAATCAAAGCATGGGCTCCTTCTTTCTTCAGAGATTTACAGGAAGTGTAATCAGAGAAAGAACTGTTGGTATCGTTTCCATCATTGCATATTAGAACGTTATGACTTGGATATCAATTGATCATTGTCCTCGGCTGAAACCTGATCACAAGAACGTCAAATCGTTGGGAAAGTCAGATAAAAACGAGCATCTTCTGCCTGTCATCAATACTTTCTAGTGTATTCATGAGATTAGAAAAAACACTGTCCATCTCCTAGTCTCCATAACTAATGGCATTTTTTCTTAAAGGTTTGCGGACAGTTTGATCTATACATGTTATTCATGTGGGGTGGGGTTATGGGCGTTTTTAAGATATACACATTCTTCTTTCATGAAGAGTTACATGATTCCGTGTAATATTACTTCTGTGGTCGCTGGTTCATACCCACACATTCAGAATCAGATATAATTTACAATCGAATTGTAATTGCACTGCGGCCGATTCCAGGTTAGGATTTGCGGGATTCTTGGAAATATCTGGACTATATGATTTGAGGTCCTTGGATGTGGGTTTTATCTTCAAAACTTTTATTTCGCTATTCTCTACTTTATTTAATATGCTATATCACATTTTAAAAGTTTGTGACCAACCTATCATTATCCTATACTGTTCTGTAGGCTGATAGAAATGATTTTCTAATCGTGCGTTGATGAAAACTGCTCTATATACGGGATGGTATTTGCAATTCCATAATCATGAACCCCTGCACTGTTTTCTCAATGTAAATCATTTGACATCAAATCAAATTCACCTTCACTAGCACTGGGGTTGTGGGTCATTGCCATTGTGATGAAGACTTGTCTCTAACCCAAGTGGATTACAACTAAATGACATCTTGACCGTGTTCATTGTATGATATAAGATCACGTAGCTTGGAATCTGACCAGTGGCTGGATCAGACTCTGTTCATGGTGTTAGAATGTAAGATTCCAGCTATTTGCTCTTGCTTCATGGAAGCTCGCTCTGAAGGTTGCTCTGTGTCATGTGGCTTATATATCTTAGGGAATTACCAAATCCAGAGTCTTACAACTGCAGCAGTGTTATTTGGCATAGATATCGGTGGACAGTTCTCAAGACATACTCAGCTCCCCTGTCAGAGATTGAATTTAGCACTATTAAAGAGATTGTTTTGGGGAACTCTCGTTCATTGGAGTCAAACCGTGTAAAGTCATTATAGGGTAGCCTTCATCGTCATCCATCACCGGGATAGTCATGCTTCAAGTTATTCAATTTTCTTTCACAGAAAACTCTTTTCGATTGCATACGATCCACTCAATGAACGGGACATTGCAACTTTTAGTATCTTCCGTCACAAAGGGTTGGAGAACTTTGTCACTTTCTCTAAAGTGGTCTTCGCCGCTCGAAATATTTGATAAAGGGGACGTGTTGTCCTTATGTTTGCAGACTTTATGTAGATGTTATTGAAATTTTTTACCTCAAGTCGTCAAAATATTCAGGTTCTTGTGTGCGAAATGACGTGTTGACTGACAATAGCATAGGTTAACTGTTAAAAAACAACAAGGCTTAGGTGTACACTTCTAATGTTAAAGGAGTATCGTATATGTTAGTCACATGTATGCTAATGATGAAAGTCATTGTAGGCATAAGCCCTTAGGCACAGTGATTTATGACATAGGGCACAAGGAGGTACATCCACCCATTCAAAATCCCCAAATTATCCTGCAAGTAACGTTTCAAATCAATTATGTTGGTATTCAACATTACACCATTAAACGTTAATATATTCCGATTGTAACGAGCCCAATCAGATCCATATTAAACCATATTCTGATCGGTAGCACATTGAAATATATAAAAATGTCTTAACAACTAAAACTATGGGGTTCCATGTTTTGAGACAAACGCTCCCAATTTTATTAATAAGACTGTAAATGGCGCAATGGTTCGAAAGAATTCAAAATGGCCACCAGAAACGCCAATACATTAATGGAGACCGTACGTAAATTAAAAAGGGGAGAATTCATAGCTTTTGGAGCAGAACTATTGATTTTTAGCAGTTACGTTCAAATTATGGGTATTTTGATTTCATTTTATTTTTAAGTAAAAAAATATGAATGTCCCAAAAGATTCGAAGAGGTAGGTTATACCGTGTGTCCCAAAAAAAAGCGCAACACTGGTGGAAGGCGCCATAAGTTTTGAACAAAAAGCACATGACTACTATTTTGGTTGTAGGTAAGATGGAATTGTTAAGCGAATATCCCTGAGAAGTTCATAAAGGTAGAGTCAATCCTTTTTAAGATATGACCACACAAATCAAGTAACCCGCAGAAACCCATTTACAAAAAATGAGGAGCTGGTAACACAAGATGGCCAATACAATATGATTGCAATAACATTTACTGGCCCACATTCCTTGCAGAACAACTTCTACTGGGTCAAATACGAATCTTAACATAATTATTAATTAACTGATAATGATTTTAAAACAGTTTTAATTTTTTGTTTTTGTAATTTTTCACTTTTACAGTAATTAAAAATATGACTAAGTCGTAGACACTCCACATTACTAAAATGCTAAAATAAATCCGTTGGCAGCCAATTTGCTTTGTACTGAAAATATATGGTACATTCCCACTTTATGAAAGTAAAACCATATGTTTTCAACACAAAATAAAGAACAATATCAGTAGATTCATTCGTCATTAAATTTGTGGTTAAGATAAACTCTTTGCTTGCGTCCACAAAATGATGATGAATGATTAGCTCTATCAATGCTGTCTTATTTGGGACAATACGAAGAATGGGTTGATATACCTTCCTAATCGATCTTTTAGGTGTTAAAATGCATGTTTTAGCTGTATTACCAATGGAAACATCATATGAATATCTTGTGTGCATAGCTTCCTTTAAAAAAAGGAAAAGGATGGTTGGAATATAGGAGAAATCATATTGGTGGTTCTGGGCGCAAAAACGTGACAGTCCCGTATTTGTAGTTAATCGCGCCTCAATTGGTTAAATGGGTCAGCAGGTGACTTGATTTCTGGAGTCATATATTTAAAAATATTGACTCTACATTTAGGAACTTTTCAGGGATATTAGTAAAACAGTCCTATCTTACCTTACAACAAAGAATAAGGAGTAACGTGCTGTTGTCAAAACTTATGGCGCCTGCCACCATAGGTTGCGGGTTTTTTTTTGGGACCACACGGTACAAACATAAAAACGCTAGTTAAATAGGTGCAGGAAGTCCGTTTAGTTAAAACCATCATGGCATTCGCGTCCTACTAGACATCCAGAAGATGCAGAATCTGCTTGATGAATAATCATGGAAAGTTGAACGTGATGAAAACATGGAATTCTTTTTTGACCAAAATATCTAAATAAAATTCGATTACATTACAAATCCAATTGTAACTTGATAGGATCAAAGTAGTGGTTTGCCTATCCGGGAAAGGTAAGTCCAAAATCAGTTACGGATTTATTGACATATCCCCATACACTAAACAACAAAAACCCACAGAACACGCAGAATAAATCACTGTTAGCTGACATTACCTTCACAATTTCAGGATTTGTACTTCCACTTTCGTGAGGGACGAAGTTTTTTCCAAATGAAGTAAATCGGCGCGCACAATATGATGAAAACCAGTGAAACTAGCTGTAAATTATTTTTTTCTGAAAAGACAGAAAAAAAATCAGTATATCATTTAATCATGTTAAACATATTACCACAATTATCACGCGTCAAACTTTTTGCCGATAGGTCCCTAGTTGGGAGTGTAGTGTCACATGCATATCGTCACGAATCTCCAAACGGCCAATTCGACCAAAAGTACATTGCGAGTATCGGCGATGAATTTTTTCGAGAATATGAACTGCATAATCTAAAAATTTGAAACCTTTAGTGAAAATGATTTTATGTGGACATTGGTGGACATTGCAATGTTCTTCCTTTTGAGCACGCTTTCCATTCAAGTATCCTTTGTTTTCCTTGTTCAAATTTAATTACAAGTGATTGGTTTGTTGCAACAACTAAAAAAGTCTCTGTTTCTATGTCACAGGAGACGAATTGCAAATTGAGCTGTTTGGCGTACCCAAAATGAGTCGATCGACGCATTGCGGTCAGGCCGGTGGTATTCACCATGTTGAACATACTTTTGCCATGACGGAGGGCGATAGAAATGACTATGCTTTTGTACGGTTTTAAGGTGTCATTCCTGTTCTCTTACAGGCAAAATAATGTGCCAGTGAAGATCGAAAAGAGGAATGATATAGGTTCTACAATTTTTATTGGTATTTGATTGATTTAACAAATTATTTAATTACTACAATGTAAACTCTAATACATTCAAGCTATTAAATATACAGTTATTATAAATATACGTTAATTGACTGGAAACCGGTAAAAGATGGATTTTAGGGTTTTGTTTTGAAGAATGCTGCCAGAATTTTCTTTGTAAAATTTATAGAATTTTTTCTGGTTAAACTTTAGTACTTAATCGTATACTTGGAAAATTAATAATACTGAATATCGATTTAATGTTGAATTCTCGAAAAAAATTCGAATTAACAAGCTCCAGGTGTGTCGTTTAGACGCCTGGAAATTGGGACATAAAAAATTTACAGTATTTCCCAATTGTAGCATCGGCCCGAATGTGTAAGACACTTAAGACCTCCAAAATCGTATGTCTAGCGTTTGAAAAACCTGGTTTTGTGGAATTATTGGACATAAAAACTTTCATAAACGTTAAGTGGGGAAAGAAGTTGCGATGTATCTGTTTATTGCTTGAAAGGTGTATATTTTGATACTTTGTTAGAGTACAGGAATCAAAGTATCAACTATTTTATCAAGAAGAACGCTTTATCTTACTATCAAGCATTTATATTTGTATTACATTCTCGATGCCGTTCGGACGACGAAACTCACTTAATTATAATGACTGACACAGACAACACGTGTTTATAATGACTACTGTTATTTTCAGACAATTAAACTAAAACAACGCTTGTAATCATTAATTATGGTATCTTTTACATTTCTTAGTTATTAAAGTTTCAGTAGTTCCAAACTTTCACTGAAAATAAAATACAAGATTCCATGTTAGGCTTACATACTTCAGTAACGAAAACATAGGAAGGCGTATATACAATAGTGTAAATGACGTATCTAAAACTCGTAAAAAATAAACGATTCGGAGTGTATATCGAACAATTTGAAATGAAATTGATATTCATGGATCTTATTTGAATTTTTGTCAGCAAACAGATTCTTGCGATATGTTCACCTTTGGGAGTCATAGCATTTTAGAGTCTATTTGAATTTAAATAAAAAAAGAAAAATTAAAAAAAACTAAACATTGAGGTTTAAGATGGCAGTTGCCGACAAGACTTCGGACGTTGATTCAATTCAAATTGCCATATTTCTTATTATCAAAGGGTTAAACATGCTTTCGTTATGAATTGACAAGGAAAGAAGTCCTTGTATCTACTCAATAAGCCTAATCGGGTTGCATTCAATTTTTATTGAATAATTTCACTGAGTAATCTTTTAAGTACCAATAATCAGTATTTTAATGAGATGGCTGGAAAATTGAATGATAATTTGTCTACGTACTCAAAACCATATTCTTTTTGCGCTATTAGTAAAACACAGTAAATTCTCAAGTTAGTGAAATTATTAATTCACCTACGTTGATTGTGGAACTAAAAATAATATCGTAGGAATGCTGGGAGAAAATGAGAAATATAGGAAAGAAAAGAGGAGGAAAACGAAAAAGATTTTGATGTTCTTTGTTTTACATGCATGATTGATCTTAAACCTCGTTACCTGGGGAGGGGGGTGGTTGCCCCCTTCAGGTTTTCCCCGGGCTAGCCTAAAGCCCCCTTTTTGGTGACAGATTATTTAATGGTAATTGTCAATTGACATTATTTCGATCCGTTTTATCCAAAACAAACATCCACCGGGGTATAGGATAGATAAAGGTGATCCCAAGAAACGGTTAGGAATGTCACATTTCATGAGGGGAAATTTAGTTTTCTATGAGAGCATTTTAGTGTATACTAATAAGGTTTGGGTCGCTAAAAATGCGAAATATCAAGTCCACCCTATCTTCAGTATTTGCGCACTCCTTCAACATATGACGTCATTAGTGACGTCATAATGGGGATTGTTGGGACTTATTTTGGTACAAATGGAAATAAGAAACGCTAAGCTATCATTTGGGACCAAATTTACAGGAATCGGAGGTTCAGAGTAAACGGAAATCACAGGGGGTGGTAAACACCCCACCCCCTTCGGGAGTTTTGTTTAAAAAAATGGCTCGGGTAGACGAGGGTTAATTTGGCTGTAACTTAATCATGTAAGTAATTTTAAACAGGAAAGCCTATATACTATGAACTAGGAATCCAAACCTGGGGACCTCTGATGAACCCAAATAACTAATAACCACGATACTATGCTACCCATAAGGGAATATATAAGACATTGAATTTATGTATTACATTATTTTCATTTCAAATTAACCCCTCTATTGGTAAAGTAAAATGGACAAATATCATCCCAAAACGTGAAAGGGTTTCAACAAGGAGTTTTTGAACTATCTATAAAAAAATGAACGTGAAAACAGGATACTACAGTAGTGATTGTTTATGTCCTTGCTGGGTTTTAAACAAAGATCTTGTTGTTAAACTTGGAAATTTACCCAATTAGCTATTGAATCTTTTACCTTTTATTCCACACAAAGGCAACAATCAATATTTGCTTAGCACACGGTTGTAACTGAGAAATGTTACGATTTTTGCACAATTTACCGTAATTAATACATGTATGTTTGTGTTAGCACTTCTCAGAATGAAATAAGGGTATTTTGTGAAATTATTCTCATGAAAAACGTATAGTTGCATAATTACAAAATAAAGATCTTTAAATATTATGTCTAACAAACCATAAAAAATAATAATAAATAAAAACTCAACTGGCGCCGATTCAAAGCTGATAAACGTAGGCTCCTTTTGCCGTGCTCATCGCCCGGATCGTCGCTTCGACAGTCACACATCTTAAAAAACTACGTCTGGTAAAGAACCCACGCAGCTAAAATGCATATTTTTGTTCATACCACTACTAACCTGCATCTTGGTATTTTACGAAAATAACGTGCGCTTCACAGTAAAAAAAAAGGATACAGGAAAAAGACAATACTTGACCGTACTTAAAAATATAGTAAAATACTTTGTTGTTCCAATTTCGAGCCTATTACGGACTCGAAATTTATCACGAGAGGCTCGTATTTGATTTGAAATTTGAATTATATCAACATTGTATACACTATTATGGATTCTCAAGGATAAGTTTATTTACGGGAAAAAGTACTGAAAATCGTTTATAGGATGAAACTGGGAGCAATTCTGCAACAACAGCCATAAACAAGCTTTGTATAGTTTCCATTCAAATTCATTTAGATTTTACAGTTAGGATGGTTTTACCAAAATGAACTGGAATTTACCGGATCTGCACCGTCCGTAACATTTTGGTTGACATTGTGGAAGGCCTACTAAGTTAGGATGTCGTCAGTGCTTTTTTTATTCTCCACACAATTCACCAATCGCTGTAATTACTCGCCAAATATATATATTTTCAGTGCTTTGAGTGAATCAGTTTTTACAGTATACTGTAATTTTTAACAGTAATGATTCGACAGAATTGCTGTCAGTAAAATACTGGAAAAATAAAATTATTAATATTTTTGAGTGGGCAATCGTTTAGATACAGGTACACACATTGTACTAATATAAACTTCGCCCAGACTTCTAGAGCCCCCCCCCCCCTGTGCATAAAGAGAGTAGATGAATCTCGCAGTATTCCATTGATCGATAGATCAATTAATAGCAGGCCCGTCGACGGTGGTTTTCCAGATAAAGCAAACAGACGAATGCGATGGTCTGTTTGGCAGACTTTCATTTGGCCGTTTGGGTATGATTCCCAAGTGAAAATCTATTATATCTAAAATTGGGAATGTTATTTTTGCTCAATATTTGGTATATGAAAAGAGCTTGTGATATAGGATCATTAATCATGCAAAAAAACTCAAATTAGCCAAAATGGTTGCTTGGATGTTTGGAAGACTTCGTAAACGATATGTTGTAAGACGAGAATGTTATATTTTTGCTAATATTCATTTTTGATTTATATCAATACGTCTTACCCAATTTAAATCGGAATTCAATACGGGATAAATCCCAATTTGCACCACCAGAAACAAGAATATTAGTAGGATAGTATTCATCTCTGTGCCAAGATTTTGAAATTCGTTCTTATAATGCTGCAAGTGGACTTCACCCCCACTGATACCTACAGGAATAGACCATTTTGTTATTGAAGAGTAACTTACCTTTTATGTGACAGTGACAAAAAACTGTGTCGATTTTGCAAAGGGATTTTCCCAATCCAAGGCTCTGGGCTGTTTCCCGGTTCAAATTTCTTTAGAAGGAACAAAACGCTTATTTTCGCTGATTACCCAATAAAAAAACACGAGGAGTTGGCGGACATCTTTCGCTCTACGGGCCAAAGGTCCATATTAATAAAAATATTAGAATTGCGCACTGCTTCAGTGTTAAAAACGTGACACTTCGTCTAGCAACTACGAACATTTAATATACCCCCGATATTTTGGAAGCCATATTGAAACTCTGCAAAAAAAACCTGCATGATCTTTGCGATGGTGAACTTTGAACAAACCACATGCCTGACAAAATTCCTGGGATGTCTAAGGACATTTAAGCGTCCATAGTGAGTCGTTTAAGCGGTAGTTAAAAGGATCTGAAACAGGACATGATCAGATACAAGGTATCTTGTGCAGGCATGGTGAGCCCCGCAAGCCACAACTCTGAACAGATACATTATATCTGATCATGTTCTACTTATTTTCTTTAATGGACAACAAGTCGAGCAAAAAAAAGAAAGCTAAACCTTAAAAATATTGTTAATAAAATTGGTTTTCCGTTTCATTTTAATGATACAGCTATGGTGTTTAAATCATTTTTTAATTATAAAACTACACCTTTATACCCGCGTTTGCTTATTCAGTCCCTTGGAAATGTTCTAGACTTATTGAAAGTATCAATCACAATAGGGGTAACGATTAATGAGTTGAGCTTTTGTGAAAGGGATAATCAGATTCCGAGGTTCCAAACTCATTGGACATGATTGAATTGGCTACATTCCAAATATAGGTCAACCGTGTCAAGGCAATCTATTGAGGCTGGAATCGATTTTAATGTAGCCCTCAACGGACTTGTTTGCATGCAGATAAGTATTTTGCAATCAGCTAGCTGTGATCACTTGATCAGTCCTGGAGGGTAGGATGAGAGAAGGAGAAAGCTCTTCCCTAATTGCATTACGCCACGAGATTATCCCCAATTATATCACTTGGCACTCATGGTAAAAGCATAGACCAACAAAGGCCAATTCTCGGCAGGGAGTACTCATTCATGTCATGAATCATTGCCGACAGAAGCGGGCCACGCTCAGTTGAACAAGATAGGACCTGTGCGCAGAAGGAATATCCCGATGCGCAGTGGTTTGTTTACATGTGCGTGAACCGGAAAACAAAAGAGATTGAGTCGATAACAGCCGAAATTCTGAGTATTTCAGTCCAAAAAAAGTCGGAGATAGCATGTTCTAAGATGAGTTACATTGAATTTGCGCTTTGCTGTAGAATATCAACCGAGGATATTATCGTAGTTTATTGACAAAGAAAAGAAAACAAACACTAAGTTTTGAACTCCCCTGCTGTCCGACGCCCCATAAACAAGCATACTCCGGATATCTGTCATGCACAACCTCTAAAATATAAAAGCATATTATTACATGAAGGTGCTTTTACGGCTTATTGTCCCTCCAGTTTATTTAATAAGTTATAAAATTTGTTTTTCAAATGGGAGGGGCATATTTTGCTGGAAGATTCTCTCATCTCTTTAAGCTTAATACATTAACATAACGATGACATTCATTGAAGAAATAACAGGGACTAGCCCTTCACCGGGGGATACCTTTCGGTGAATTTGTTTGAAAATGCTACAAGTCATATCAACATTTTACACCAAAAGCCACAAATGGAACAATCGGATTTATATTGCTCCATTGATACTGATTTATTCATCTTATATTTTCCGAAAACATGAAGATATGATTTGATTAGGCCTACATGCAAATAACCAACGTAACTGACAACGAGATCAATGTTAGGCTGAAATGCATGTGCCCATCAACATTTCATCGATGTACCTTCGCAAGCTGTGGGAAATTATGGCGATGGGACGTCCATTTTAACAATCTTTGTATCACGGAATCATGTGTTAAAACACTGTATTTTCTTGAAGTGAAGATCGGATATCGCCAAGGTTCTCATTTATTTCACTAAAAGGTGGCCAACGTCGGGACAAAATGAAAAAAAACGGGCAACTTCGGACACTGGGAAGTTTGGTTGCAATTGTTAGATACGGCATTTCTTCATTAAAACTTAGCTTTGTTCTCACATAATACTTTAAGAATCGGCGCTACCAAACATCACGGTTTGAAAAAGCCGAAAGTACGGATGGTCTCGGGTTAAAACTAGAATCAATGTTATCATTAGGAACAGCTATCTCGCTTTCTAATAACATGACCACAAATGATCCGCAAGATTTGTTTTAACTTGAAGATTGATTGACGGTGCGGGCGTTCCATGTCTAAAAAATATCACAACTCAGTCATTTAATGTAACATTTCTGCCAGTTTCCTGCTTTTCTAAACAAATGCACAATTATTACAATTCTGCTTAACTATGTACAATGATCAATGTTGATGCACATGCTATCAGCATCATTATCGATCTCGTGTTGTATGGTTCCATTCAGTTTTACGACCTTTTTTACGAGGGCAGCGATGATATCGGTCAAAGGGATTTGGGGAGAGCTTTCTCCTTTCTACCTCCTGATCAGTCCCTGATGGAATGGAGTGATAACCAACAGTCACGTGAAGCCATGGTTGTGTGACAAATTTGGTCGGTGTCGCTCGTTGATTTTGACTAAAATTGTGATTGTGATGACGACTTAATTAGAGCAAGTCAAGCTGTAGAAACACGATGGGTGAGACCAATGAGCGTTTGTGGAGACGGGGGAAAAGCAAAAAAGTAAGTTAAGGTCGTTGAGCTTGTACGTATTGTCTTTTTAATATATAACATATCTTTGGTAGTAAAGTGATTAATTAGCATATAATGTTGCAAATCCACGTTCATTATTGGAGCTCCCTTTGACCCATAAAATGTCATCCTTGACAATACAGTGTTTATTTTGAATACAGTCCTCCTTGCGGCACACATATAACGAAAGTATACTGTGGCATTCAACGTGACAAATTTGCGTAGGTTTGTCTGTTACTATCTCTTTAAATTGCAACTTAATATATATATTTCGCATAATTATGCAAATTCCGCCATTGTTGGTGTCCTTAACATTAATATTCTAAATTTCATTCAAAATATTGACAGTCCATGTCTTGGAATTTACCTTGACCTTGACCCCGTAAAAAATCCCATTCATATATGACACTACAGAATTTATTTTTTGAATACAGTCCTGCTTGTCACATGTTATAACAATAGCCAGGGGTGGGTGATTACTGAGCGCTGTCGTCTTGTGCTCCATTTACTCACATATGGGCTATGGCAAAATACGAAAGTTCGTGCATCATACAACGAAATTGATGGGTCCTCGGTGATAAATTAACCTCACGGCATAGAGTTACGTGTTCACTGTTCGTAACCATGACAGTAACGAACCTCGCATAGCAAGGACTCGGTAAATATAGCGCCATTGACCTAGGTCATCCTAGTACGGGGTTCCTACACTGAATTGTTTAAAATGTGTAATATTTTATTTTTTCAAAATTGCGCCTCTATTTCAGTTATTTCAGGTTCAAATTTTGGTTATTGTTTAGTATCAAAAATTTAGATCCTTTAATTCTTTAGATTATTTAATCTATTTTTATGAATCAAGGATACTATTTGCTACAAACCTGGCAGTTTGTACACATTCGGGTCCCTCAATTGAAATCCTGGAAAATGTAGTTCCCTACCCATTCTTTTTGTACAAAAAACTTAATCACCGTATACCTATGTTATAGCAATTCAGAAATTAACAGCTTTCATAAAACCCAATTTTACGTTTTAAACCAAATTAGTCTACAAGATTATCGCCTATGTATGTATCACACGAGTTTTTGACCTGGACTCTTTAGTGCCGTTTCTCACCCCCTTAAAATCTAACCCCGAGGTCGTTATAGACGCCCCCGTAAACCCAAGGTCCAGGGAACACTGGTCGTCCACAAGTGTCATCTCCTAACTTTAATCCTCCGTGACAATAGTATAATTAGTATGGCCTGGTAAGGTCTGAAAACGTTGCGGAAAGTAAGTGTACGCGGGGCAGCCAATCCCCACTCCAAGTGGTACACGACGGCTGAGCTCAGGCTTGGCGGGTGTTGTTCCAAGCACGGTTAATTGCTTCGAATTACTGCCTTATGAATATTGAGCCAGTCCTGGCGACTAGAGCTTTGGATTCGAGGCCGGAGATAGCCTGCGTGAACTAACAGGGAAAGTTGATGTAACAGGCTTGGATACGGTTTTGGGCAGAATAGACGTAGTACCGGTATAGTTGTGTTGCGCGGGCCTATACCTTAACCGGTTGACTCAACATGGTGTTGTAGCTCCGTAACGATACCATTTTTGTGTTTGGGATGCAAGTACAACGTAACAACTGTCTACTGATGCGAAATAATGACGTACTAGTATTGTATTGTTAGTCTACATAGTAATTGGCGCACATAGCCATTGTTGTGAAAGAGACCATTCAAACTTATACAACAACAATAACAATCGTACGCTGTGGCCTTCAGCCTGACAAACTTTTATGTTTGTCATTTCCTATCTGTTTGATGGAAAAAACAGATGTTAAGATCATGGCAGGTGTCCATTATGCGATTCTATTAAAAATAATCCCCTACCCCCCATTAACAATGGCAGGCGGTATTTCCTACACCGATCTGATTGTTTATACACTGACCGTTGTATTTCTTTCTATCCCAAATTAAAGGTCGGGGCAACGAACTTTGAAACAAAAGAAATACAATGGATAAAATATTAAACATAACAAAGAGCAACCGTCGGTGCTCTAGCTTTATTATCTCGTCTGTGTCCCAACCCCTGAGGTCAAATGAGATATGTTTTGGCCTCAAATGCGCTGCATGATAATTATTTCCCCTCACCACGTCAATCACCCTGTCCAAAGTATAGTAACTACCTGGTTTTGACTGGCCTAATTGTGATATTGAATTGGGGGAGGAGCTTCCAGCTTTGTTTTAAAAGCTTAATTTCAAGTAGTAAACGACTCCACTCTGTCAATATCTAGAAGAAATGGATAGTAATCAATCCTTCGTGGTAGACTTATATAATTATTTCTTTCATTAGTATACGTTTTAAATTTTGTAACAGATAAAAACATAAGCCAACATAGTATACACTTGAGTGGTCAAGAGCTAAATTTTCCAGAAGTTCATACCTGGTATTACAAAGTGTGTGGCACTAGGCGGTACATAATATGATGCCCACAATGCTCCATATTTGTCAGTTACTGTGATGTTATACCCGAGAATTTTACCATTCTGCTTGTTTCCTGGCAAAGGCTGTAAATAAAAACATAATTAAAGCATGTTTAAAATATGAAAGGAGGTTATTGACATTTGTTGCTTGATAGAAATTGACACCTACTAGTAATTAGTAAGGGCTAATATTTGGACCCTTCGGAAATTGAGGTGAACATGCTTGAGCCTTGTACTTGAATACTGAGTAAGAATGGGCCTAACCTCTGGCGAATTATGATCATTCGTGGCCGTTCCGTGGATTTCTAATCCTCAAATTCTAGGGATATGCATTCTAGATTGCTGTTTCTATTTGATTCATTTTGTTGTTCTGCTATATAGGATTTACTATCATTGTTTGCTCCACGCCTCACAGATATTGGATTATTAGCATCTGTAAAAGTACAAAAGATCTTCTACCATCAAATCTTCACCTTGATTCAAGAAAGGGAAACCACTTACGCCCCCACTTTGTTTTGAAATGTTTGTAAATAATGCTGGCAATTCCCTTTGCGACACATTGGGCCCAAACGAATGAAGCATGTTTCGGTCATTGATGGCTACACATACTTGGTAGAATTAAAAAGAGGATTTCCTAACAAGCATTCATTCATTTAAAACATAGCCCGAGTGTTTTATCCTGATGGCTATGACTCATCGCCAGAGATCCTTACCATCCAGAGTTCTTCACATTAAAGATTTTTTGAAAATGTACTTGAAATGAATTGCTTAGAGCTTGACCTCGTAATCTCGTAATAAACTGTCAGTTGTAAGATGATCTGCCATTTCCTCTTTATTAATTTTTCAGTATCAGAAGTATGTTTGTAAGCTTTATTAACCATTTATTAATCTTTATTAATCTCGTCAGTACTTGATGCCAAATACTTAAAGCAACGTTTTATCAGACAAGGTGAGGTACTTGTACATTTGTGTTGGAATGAAAGTGATCTCACTGAAGAAAATATCGAGGATTCCTTTGGATTATTCATCCAAAAAATAATAAATGTGTCATGCATCCAGAAAAAGAAGACGATTAATGAAAGCAAGTAGGCGTTAAAAGCACAGCATACAACAGGAAAGCCTTTAAAAAAAGTACAAACTAAGGTGAGAAGGTCCACCTCTTAGGTTTGAAATGCTAGTATTGAAATCTCTCTTAAAAGATTGGAGTCGCTTACCTCCCATGTAAGAAGAATATCGATTAACCTTCCGCTCGTTTTGTTCTTGGTACTATTTCGTTTGAAATTCATCGGTGATACTGCAGGTGCTAATAAGGCAAATATACATGAGATAAGCTAAAAACAACTTTTGATCACATGGTACATCGTTCGTATTACTAATAAACGGTCTGCTATTGCCTTTAAGTAGTTGATTAAGAACTTACGTGTTTGTTTAATGGCACCTACAGTAGCATGACATGAGAATCATTGATATATAATTACTTTTTTGTGTAACAACAAAAATTAAAAACAAGTTGCAGTTTCCCTTCAAATGGACACTGACCTTGAATGGCAGTAGAAGTATGTGCGGCGACCAAGATACCCACTTCACACCCCACCCAAAAAAAAAATTGCTTAAAATATCAGTTCCTTAACCGATTGGTATTAGGTCTACATGCTCTCATTTGCCCAAAAATATGAGAATATATAATACCGGAAATACATCAAAGGAATAAATAATCAACTTTTGGAGTTTTATCAATAACTTGGTCAAACTAGTTTGAGGAGGGTGTCTGTGTGCATACATGCATGCTTGGATGTCAAACGTTTTAAAACTGCAACTATAATACTATAAAACCCACTCACTATTAGAGTACTTAAGTGCTTGAATTCCACATACCATAACAATATTCATTAACAGATTCAGGAATTTCTTATCGCTACATTTATCAGATGGAATGTTATTCTACTTCTTACCACTTCAAGAATCCTAATGGCATCTTTGTTTTGAACCATTCACTCCAATTTTCCCCGCGGGGTTATTTTCATTTCTTGGCTGCCATCGTCTAAGCATACATGGCATACCGGAGTATGCAAATTTTCCACAGAGTACTCTTGGATACATGGAATCTAAATAATTAATTATAAATATTATTGAAGGGGATCAAAGAGGGTGTAAAAGTTCCATGTCGTTCCGGCGACTTGCTCCAGCAAGTACTGAACGGGACCAAATGCCTGAAAACATGTGCCATTTCTTTAGTATGGCTATTAACCCTACCGAACCGAGAGACAAACGATAGCTGAATGGTGTCCACTAATTGGCCATAAGAAAGGTGTACCCAAACCAGGTGAACTCCCCTCCCCAATTAGTAGGGTTATAAGTGAGAATCCTATTCTAGAAGTTTGGGTAAGAAGGTTTGAAGATGTTTTTCTCTAGTTCAAGTTCAATTTTATTGATGCAGGCCACTGGCCCTTCATTATAGTTTTGATGGTGGTTGAATCAGAATTTTTGGTTTCAACCTTCGGGAAGTGGGTAACTTTGGAAATAAGGGGATAAATTTGTACAAGGTAAATCTGAAACCAAGTCAAATTTTTTGGTTTAAATTTGTCTATTTAAGGCTAAAGAGGTATAGTTTGTATAGGTTGGGACCTTTATTACACAGCTTACAGCCTGATAAGGTTCAGTCATCCTGGGGCAAAAAAATTATCCAATGTTTTTCAGATTTTTTGGTAAAAACTGATGTCAAATTATTGCTCTGGTCATCCTGAAGCACTGGGTAGGTTACCCCAGATAACCCTGACCCTATAGGACTGTACCTTGTTTAGAATAAAGGTCAAACCTAGCCAACCTAGACCTACCACCACCCTCACCCTACCACCCACCTACCCCCCCCTCTCCTATTTAAACTGATTAGAACATATAGAACCGACATCAAGGTGTTTAGCTTATGTTTTTCTATGAACCCCGACATCAAAACTTTAATTTAAAATTGGATCAGGGGAACATATCAGAGAACCGACATCAAAATGTTTATACACCGATTAGAATATATCGGAGAAACGACATCAAAACGTTTTAACTTTTTTTTTTTTTTTTTTTTTTTTTTTAGTGCTTTAAAATGTCTGAAAATGCACTAGTTATATTAAGAAAGTGATGAAATTTCATGATTGACATGGTAGACTGGTATGTTTTCTCCAACTAAGCGGCATTTGGACAGTGAATTTGAGGAAATTTACTCCGCGGTCATCAATTTTACATCGATTTGCAAATTACTAGCTTTGGCGACTATAGAGAATCTTGGGTTGCCGGTCTGACATCGGGCAAGTTTTGTGATTCGTAACTAAAAATTTTTCCGGTCATCATATGTTCAAAATTTTTTTATTTGGTGATTTCAGCTTGTACTTTGGGGTGATGTTGTTGTATTTCCTCTGTGAGAGTTTTAAATGTGAAAGAAACATGCTCAAAGTTGCCAATTTCCCATAGACTACTGTGTATAAGTGAGTTAGTGGTGTGTAACCTATAACACAGCGGAGAACCGATACAAAACGTTTATTTACTGTCTGATTAAAACATATTCTAACTGACATCAATAATACGTGTTTATGCCCTTCTCTCAAGCGTTTTATGTTTGAATATGTTTCTGTGTTTTGCGGCGAAAATGATCTCCGGCTGTCCCAACATTATCAATTAGTTCTTACCAAATTAACGCTTTGGTCTCGCCATCTGGTTGAAGTTGTTGTTGTTCGCATTTTATATCCAGCATAACAACTATCCTTAACTCTGGCGTGGTTTCCCAGCAATGCGGAGTATCGAGTCGACAGTGCTTCAAGCTTTATAAATCCGTTGGTGCATATGGAATGGCCTGAAAATAGGAAGTCACAATAGGTCATTCTATGCCAATTCAACAAATCGAGTACATAAACCCATCACCTCAGTGATTCTTCTTTTTTGGTGTATGAAAGATATTAATGACAACCTGAAATTCTGAATTTGAGCTCTGTACCTCTTTTTCGCTCGATTTTTACGCTCAGCAGTTTTTTCACGCTACAATCAATTTTAAAATGTCCATATTTTGCATCTGCAGCTAAAGGTTATCCAGAATGCCAAGTTTGAAGGATCTGAATGGTGTAGTTCTTTACTTAATCTTATGGCCCTCTGAAGATTGAATTTCACACCGGTACTTGTTTTGTGAGGTGGACCCCCCCCCCTCACAATTTAAAATTGCTGTAGCGTGAAACGAAAAGAGGTACAGAGCTCAATTTCAGGATTTTTAGTTTTCTCATGAATATCTTCAACACACCAAAGGAAAGAAATCCATGAGTGATGGTTTATACTGTCGATTGGTTGAATTGGCATAGGATGACCCAATAGCCAATTATACAGACACGGAATCATTTCCTGAATTGCATTGTTTTCCTATTTTCCCAACTTACCATCATCAAAAATTCTGACTTCTTTGGATTTGTCATATCCGTGATAGCTTCTCCAAAAGCATTACTGGACACCACTCGATAGTTGTATATTCTCTCGAGAGTTGTCTCGTAACAGTGGGCAATCTGATCAGCATTGATGATTAAACCGACAGGGATATCACCACAATTAACCGGTTCCATCTTCCTCTAGCTCTGTTGCTGCAAACAATTCCCAGAACAAAATGCTATTGTAATTGTGTGAGCATCCGACGCGGTGGATTGGTTGATCGTATTTCCCCCTCCTCTCTAGGGCAAAGCACCAAACTTTGTTCTGTAGTTTTTGTTATGGTCAATTTATGACAAAAAGTTCATAGGGCACAAGGACCCAAGTTAGGTCCTGTTAAATTCGCAACACAAGTTAGGGCACACAAGACAGATAAAATGGTATGACACGTAGAAAAACCAATCAGTTCATGCATCACAATCAGCATACAGCTCATAATTACAAGTAAATAAGATCCTGGATGAGTTCATGAGCAGTTAAGAAGTACCAGTAATCACTGCGTCCAAGGCATAGCGTAATCGTTAAAGCAGATGAAAGTTTACCCCTGTTGCAACAGCAGTCTGCCATGCATTTCGCAGGACAGATGACTGAGCTTGAGCAAAACATGCAAACAAATGTTTGTTAAGGCAAATGCCAAGCATGAAGTGATAAAAAAAGCTCTAAAGGCTGCACATAAGAACGGGAGACTGATGGGGTCTCTATGTCTATTTGTTAACATTGTAGATCTTTTATTGTGAAGTGTAAGACAGAGTTGCTTGGAAGATTTCTCAATTGCTCGTTACTCCTGAAAACCAGGATAGCTTGGAATGAACTAAGAGGCATCAAGGATCAGTTGGGTTTAACTTTCCTCCGAAGTATTAATCTCCTTCCAAGTTCCAGCGGGGCAGCAACTGAAATTAATAACAGATTAAAAGCGTAGCTGGTTGATCCAGCTAACTAGTTGAGACAGTGTGAAGGTGCCTTTCCCCTATTGTGTGTCAAGTACCCCCCGGTGGCTTGGTCGCATGGTGGCTCTCGTCCTTCTCCCGCCTCACTTCTAAGCTATGATTGAAAGCCTGCGTTCTTTGACACAAATTCGCTTCAAATTTGGCTTGGGAATTCCACCGTTTCTAAGTAGCCTTCTAGTTGTAAACTGAAAGCATCTGACAGTTTTAGTAATTTCTTAGAATTATTAGTTGTGTAAACAGGGGCTGGGTCTGCGAAAGACCTGCAATCCGTGCTGGATAGTTAGTGCAACGGGTATTATGCAATTACGCCTATAGTAATTT
>JAMKCH010078630.1:0-10222 GCA_023653785.1 Ophioderma brevispina | reverse complement strand
AAGTAATAGGAGATTTGGCTGTTTTCTTTAGAAAAAAAGTTCAATGTTTCTAAATGTCGGCAAAAAGTGCAAACATCGCTATTCGGTCAGAATGAACACAGAGTTCCCTGTGAACATAATTTTGCTGGGAAATGGTTAGTCTTGTTTGAGTGGTCAAGCATGAGGAATGTTGAACAGATTACCTGAAAGTTCCAGTCAGGCGGCCCTTGAAGATTTCCAAACAATTTTAAAAGATTATCTTTAAAAAAAAAAAAAAAATCGAAAAAATCATCAAAACTCAGATTTGCCTTTTGGAAAAAGTTTAGGTATTCCTAACATGCCTGCAAGTGATTAGTCTAGAGCAGCCTATAAGGACAATATTTGCTATTTTAGTAATTACTGGCCGTACGAACCAATACTACCAACGTGTAATGAATGGGGATCAACTTCTTGAGCATTTGCTGTTTTGCTTCTTTCTGTCAATTTTCCAGTTGGAAAATATATCTAATGGGGGTCCTGCAGACTTATCCTTCCTTTTAAGCTATTCCTACAAATTTTATTTGTTATCCTTTGGGATAATCGTTGATTCATGCTGATAGTGTCGTTAAGTTGTCCAACCAATTACCTGAGTAAATGAGAGTAACGTGGGTATCGGATTACTAATTGAGCAAATTCTTTTAGAATCAGTGAGTCAAGTAATCTAAACAATGTTGCCCAATTCAGTGTCTTTGATCATGGTACACCGGGGGCAATGTGCGGTCATTGGGTATTTTTACCCCTTTCACTGATTGCCTCGGTGCGATCCTGCTAAGACTCGGGTCAAAGACTACTTTGGATTTGGATTACTGAAATGCCCCCGTGTGCTTTTCTTTGTGTCTGCGTGGTTGGTGTTCGTCCACAGTAGCGAAAAGCAATACTCACATGACTAGTTCCAACGGAGATTCAAACCAAACCCGGTATGTGTGTGGCCATTATTATTTAACAATCAATACATCGAAAAGACAAAGTGACCCATGGGCAAAGAGGTTCCATATAACAGGACAATCTATCGATGTTATAATCCGTTAAGTTTAATAGCGAATTCATGACGGACTCACTACACCTGCTGACTCTGCCGTTAATCGCGTGACGCGTGACGTGTACCGTCGCTTTGTGGTTATTTAATGAGTCGAAGTAAGGTGTGATACATAGTTTTCTATTCCTTAACACTTAACTACATGAGGCAAATTCAAATCTACCTTAGACTGTTTTTTTAACTTTAAAAAAAAAAAAAGCCCAAATTCCCCATATATAATCACAAAGAAATTCATAGAGATAAACAGATTAAATTGTAACTTTGTTATTGTTTTCTTTTTCTCAAAGAATAAAAATGACAATCTTTTCCTTGTCCATATTAAAAAAAAGAGAGATAAAAAGTAACATGAAAACGATAAGACCTGACCAAAAAAAAAATCCCCAAAAGCACCATAGAAATAAGACAGAAAAGAGACAGACATCCAAAATTTGTTTTGAAAATAATTCATATAGCAGGGGACAGTAGGGAAAGACCCGTGTGAGCTCGGGATATAAATTGTGGAATTTTTACACACAAGTACTTTAGAATGATATCATTAAAATTGGATGGAAGCCACTGCCCCAACACCCTTAATGGCCCCAGTTGGGTTTTTCAAGGGGGTTATACAGTGTCAAAAATTTTAAATGTTTCCGAATAATGTGTAAAAAAGGACACCATGGTGTCTCTGTATGGTTGTACAGGATTCCAAAAAGGATAGTTACAACTATTCCATGGTTTTATAGTTATAGTGTCCGCGAGTAGTGACTGGAGTTAGGTGGTAAAAACTGTAAAAATGGCGAAAAAGTTCAATTTTGGTGTGAACATGGGTCAAAAGGTTAACAAGTGTTTGATTCAGGATCAAATGTGCGTGCCAAATTGTTCCCTAGCGTATTAAAGGATTGAAATAGGAGATTGCTTGTCTGTTATGCTTAGTGTTTCACGTTATCCAACAACATAGGTTACAGGTCAGTAAGAACCAATAGCAGCAATCGCTGTTTGACTTTATTCGCCATTTGGTAATAACCAGACACGTAATATAGTCAAAACTATTCTTATACTTCATTCTATGAGATAAACCAACAATGGGAACCACATTTACAAAAAGTGGAGCAACTTTAAGTTTGTTTGACCCCCTTTTACAAACCAAATGACTTTTTTTTACCATTTTTACAGGTTTTAACCCATAATCCTAAACTATAAGTCACGGTGTAGGTACAGAAAACTATACCTTTTTTGAATACCTGGTAACCCAGACAGACATCGTGGTTGTGCTTTTCAACACATCGGAACATTTTAAAAAAATTACCCCTGTGTAACCTTGAAAATCCCAAGCTGGGGGCCATGATGAATAGGATTCTAACAAGAGAATAGGATTATAAACATCGACGGATTCGCCAGTAAATTCCATGTAACCAGTGCATCTGTCACACCAAACCACGTACAGCAAACCTGACACTTCAATTACCAATCGTTAGATTGAGCACAACAAAAGTCGGATGTCGGTCATGCTCGCGGTACACAGCACAAGAAAGGGCAACTATCCCAGTTATTGTAACATACAATTGAATTACAGAAATGCTCGAATAACACGGGCCTTAGACAGGGCTAATCCAGGGAAAAAACTGCCACTTTTGTGGGGTCAAACTTTCTCAACGGTTTTATGCCATGAACCCCATTATGTTTCAAATAAGCTTGGGGGACACCCACATTCAAGAATGCAGCCAACAATAATTACCGTAATTGATAAAGGGTATGTGGAACATTTTAATATCCAGGTTTTTTCCAGTGGTTCTGCCACCTTTAGCTATACACTTCGATTTCAGCTGAAGCACCACCCATGATGTGATCTCAAATCCAAGATGGCGGCCAAAATCCAAAATATGGACACCCAAAATACCCCAATTAGAACTATACTGCTTTTAGATTCCCTTTAAACCTTTTCTTGCTAGATATGTTATTCTGAAACTATATTCTGGGTGTTGAGGCTACGGGCCACCCTAAAATTATTCTCAAATCCAAGATGGCCGCCACAATGGCCACCAAAATTACTTTAATTAGGGGTTATAGTGTGTTGGAGCTTTCCATTGCAATTTCAGTAGTGCCCTCATTCTAACCTTAATCTTCAATTCAGCAGGAACACCCAACCATTTGGTCTCAAATCAAATATGGCCGGCCAAAAATCTAAAATGGCCACCAAAAGTACCTCTTAGATATCTAGTATATTGAGGTTTATCACTGAAGGTCACTTAAAGGTCTCCATACGTACCCTTCAAATTCAGCTGAAAACGACACCCAGTATTGGTCTCGAAGATGGCTATATCTAAATTGTCCGCCCAAATACCCTAATTTGATATAAGGTTTTCAATTTTTGCGTTGCTGTCATTGTAAACCTATATAGTGAGGGACTGTAGTGCACAGATCTCCTGTGAGTGTGCAAATCTGGAAAAACTGATTTTTTTGATACACAAGGATATGTTATTGCATTAATTGAAATCACAAAAAGTTGATGGAAGCACTTGCACACCCCTTTCATGATCCCCAGCTCGGAAGGTCAAGGTTACACAAGGCGTAAAAAATTAAAATGTTCCGATTGTGTTGCCAAGCACACCAGGATGTTTGTCTGGTACAAGGATTCCAAAAAGGTATAGTTTATACTTCCTATGGCGTATAGTTTTTGAAGTATGGGGTATAAAAATGGTTGAAAAAGTCCATTGTGAATTTGTAAAGGGAGTCAAAAATTAAAAGTTGCTCCAATTTCTGTAAATAAAATGTGGTTCAAGTTGGGTTGGTTCAGCTCATAGCAATGAAATATAGTTAGTTTTGACTATCTTAGGTGCTTGGTTATTAACAAATGAGCGAATATAAAGTCAACAGCATTGGCAGTATAGTATTGGATTCATGGAAGGTGACCTATTTTGTTGGATAACGTGAAGAACTAAGCAGAACAGATAAGCAAAATATTCCGTATTTCAATCCTTAAATAGGGAAACAAATTTGACCACCAATATTACCGAATCAAAGCCACTTTAATTGTGGACCCATTACACACCCAAAATTGCTGTTTCACTATTTTACAGTTTTACCTCATAACTATAAGCCATAGATAGTGTAATGTTAAACTATACCTTTTTTGAATCTTGAAACCAGACACATTAATGGTGTGACTTTTTCAACACATCGGAAAATTTTAAAATTTTGACCCCTTATAACTTTGAAACCCAAGCTGAGGTCCATTAAGGGGGGGTTGGAAGTGACTTCCATCCAATTTTATGGATGATCAATTCCTAAAGTACTTGTGTGCAAAATTCCCAATTTATCGGAGCGCCCTCTTCCACTACAGTCCCTGCTAATATCCTTTACAGTTAGCTTGAGATCCACACAAAATTGAATTTGAACTAAAGTCCAAAATGGTTGTCACTAATCCAAAATGGTGTCAAAATGTCCTCATCGAATTCCTCCAGATTCTATTTGCGCAAAAGTTTAAACTTTTTTTGTGTAACATGGAGTTTACTGGTATCAGAAAAAAAGCAGTTTTGTGTTGTTAATAAGTACTAATTATGCTAATTTGTCCATAATACTAAGAAAATGTCAAGGTTAATTTCATGTGTGTTTAGAACGTCTAACGGGATAACAAAATGGAAAACACCGAAATCAAGCCCATATAATGTTTTGACACTGATATTGCCAAAGCAGTATCCATCTGTGAATCACTGGCAGATGAATAGACTTCTTTAATGCTGGCAGAAGATGTACACCACTGATCTTCAATAGAATGTGTTGAAACCAGTCCTCTATCTCATAACCCATCTGCTCTCAGCTTCTGACATTCCTGCTTTCTTTTACCTTGCAATAGCTTTTCTAGGTTGTCTTCCTCTTCTACTGATATAGCCGCAGTATTTCAGTTTGATCCGATCCGGGGATCCAATCTACGGTGTCACACAGTCTATCTGGGGTATCAATTTTCTCAAATTTATTGGTCTTATGTTCAGCCCTAGATATTCTCAACATTCTTCTCTGGGACCACAATTCAAAAGAGGCAATCTTCTTGCGGGCCGCCTTCCCAACTGCCTATGTCTCACATATACGGTATATATTGCAATTGGGAAGACTTGGGTGTTCATGATTCAGATCTTTGTAATTTTCTTTTAATTATATGACTGTAATAATTTATTAATATATAATCACAGTGTCGTCGAAATTAATTGAAAAAGCATTTCAATAACTTCTGATCATAAAGGTGACATCAGTTATGATGCAGATATAGACGATTCGAGGGATGCATTGAATAGGGCGAAGTGGAAGAAGGGGGTAAAGGCAATTGCTACAAGTGTGAGGTAAATCTGGCCACCCCCGTTTTGCGGGGACAAAACCGGTGTAGAAGTAATTATAGTCCGCCGTACTCATAGTCCGGCTACAAAGGTAAGGAATAGGGCACTCGATTCAGTTGACTCTGCACGCAACATTAGTTTCACGCCTTATTCCGTTATCGTCTAGGGAGCCCGGACCATGGCTCCCTCCGGACTATAGTTGCTTTCACACCAGATTTAAAACTTAGATTTTACTACTACTGCCACCATCACCATCACCACCACCACCTCCTCCTTTTCCTCCTCCTCCATCTCCACCTCCTCCTCCAACTCCTCCTCATCCTCCACATTAAATGAACCTTGACACGATTTCTTGGTAAGTTACGGACAAAATTAGCATAATTAGTACTTTAATACAAAATCTGCCTCTGGTACCAAGTTATCCCCATGTTACACCAAAAAGTTAATATTTGCTGCAAATAGAATCTGTAGGAATTCAATTTGAGGATGTTTTTGACAGCCATTTTGGACTAGTGACAACCATTTTGGACTTTAGTTCAAAATTAAAGTTGTGTGGATTCTCAAGCAACTGTTAAAGGTATTAGATTCTGGGTGACAAAGCAACTGCAAAAAATGGAAAACTTCAACATACTTTTTCAGATGAATTTGAATTTTTAATTTTCCATATAAAAATGTATGCACTAAAATGCCATTCAAAGTGATAAACTTTAACATACTAGAACCAATTTATGGTCATTTTGGCCGACATTTTGGATTTGGGCCGCGGACATCTTGGATTGAGACCAAGATATGGGCGGATTTCAGCTGAATTTGAAGGTGAATCAGCTTAGGAGTGAGAGCAACTACTGAAAACATTTCTAAACACATTAAATGAACCTTCAAATTCACCTGCGAGCAGATGCGTTACGGGATAGAGGACGGGTGTCAACACATTTCTATTGAAGATCTTCTGCCAGCATAAAGAAGTTCTTTTCATCTGCAGTGATTCCAGGACGGACAGTGATGCAATACAGGGCATAAACTTTTATATGGGCTTGAAATTGGGGTGTTTGTCCCATTTGTTATCCTGTTGGACGTTCTAAACACACATGAATTAACCTTACTTGACATTTTCTTAGTAAGATTGGACAAAAAAAAATAGCGTAATTAGTACATACTACAAAAACTGCTTTGGTACCAAGTAAAAACTCCCATGTTACACAAAAAAGGTTACTTTTGGCTGCAAATAGAATCTGGCGAGTAATTCAATTTGAGGACATTTTGACCCAGCCATTTGGATAGTGAAATAATTTGGACTTTATGTTCAATTCAATGTTTGTGTGGATCCAAGCTTAACTGTAAAGGATATAGGTTCAGATATAAAACAGCAACTGCAATAAAATGGAAAACTTCAAAATACTCTATGGAAATTAGGTTAATTTTGCGCGAAAAATTCCTCCAACACCTATATCACGGCGCTATCTCCACAGTGAGGTCCCAAAGGATATAGCCTATTTTCTCTATCCTGAGGATCCAGCAACAACAAGCTCTCCCATTAGGAACATCCATGCAATTTAGGGGGGGAATATTTCTAGCAGTATAATGGCCTTTCCTATTTGAATAATTGCTTTGAATGGAAATCTCATGAGTGAGATAGATTAAGGCTTGCAACACCGAGATATGGAAGAAAATTAGTTACATTTGGTAGGTTTATATAGAGGGTCTCATAAGTAGATGGGATTTAGGAACTAGGGGTCCTCATGAGTGAGATAGGTTAAGGCTTGGAACCAGAGATATTAATTGTAGCATCAAATTTAGGACATTGGTAGGTTAATATAGAGGGTCATAATAAGTGAGATGGGATATTAGGACAACAGGGTCCTCATGAGTGAGATAGGATTAAGGCTTGCAATACTGAGATATAATACGCATGAAATTTTAGGCGACATTTGGTAGGTTTACTATAGAGGAGTCCTCATAAGTGAGATGGGATTAGGAACCCGGTTCCTCATGAGTGAGATAGGATTAAGCTTGAAACACAGAGAGAAACTGTAGAATCAATTTAGACATTTGGTAGGTTTAATATAGAGGTCCTCAAAGTGAGATGGGATTTAGGAAAACCTGGTCATCATGAGTTGAGATAGGATTAAGGCATGGGAAAACCAGAGATATAATTGTAGAATCAAATTTAGGACATTTGGTGGGTTTACTATACAGGGTCCCCATAATGAGATGGGATTTAGGAACCCTGGTCCTCATGAGTGAGAAGGATTAAGCCTGGTCCTCATGGTGAGATAGGATTAAGCTTAAAATGCTAATACAGATTGTAGAATGAAATTAAGGACATTTGTTGAGTTTACCCTAGAGGTCCCCATAAGTGAGATGGGATATAGGACCAGGGTCATCATGAGGGAGATAGGATTAAGCTTGAAATGCTATTATAAAAATTGTAGAATGGAAATAAGGACATTTGGTGAGTGTTACTCTAGGGGTCCCCATAAGTGAGATGGGATGTAGAACCCGTGCCTGGTCCTCATGAGTGAGATTAGGATTAATTGTTGAAATGCACAGAGATATACTTGTAAAATAAAATTTAGGACATTTGGTGGGTTAACTATAGAGGGTCCCCATAACTGAGGATGAGATTTAGGAACCCGGGGTCCCTAATGAGTGAGATAGGATTAAGGCTTGAAATGCTACTATACAATTGTTAGAATGAAATTAAGGAAAATTGGTGAGTTTACTCTAGAGGGTCCCCAATAAGTGAGATGGGATTTAGGAACCGTGCATGGTTCCTCATGAGTGAGATAGGATTAAGGCTTGAAAATCACAGATATACTTGCTAAAATAAAATTTAGGACATTTGTGGCGTTTACTCAGAGGGTCCCCAATAAAGTGAGAGAATTAGGAACAGGGTCCTCATGAGTGAGATCGGATTAAGGATTGAAATGCTATTAAAAATTGTAGAAGGAAAATATTAAGGACATTTGGGGAGTTTACTCTAGGGGTCCCCCTAAGTGAGATGGGATTTAGGAACCGTGGCCTTGGTCCTCATGGAGTGAGATAGGACTGCAGGCCTTGAAAGGACAGATTATACTTGTAAAATAAAATTGAGGACATTTGGTGGGTTTACTCTAGAGGGTCCCCATCAGTGAGATGAGATTTAGGAACCCGGTCCACATGAGTGAGAAGATAGGATTAGGCTTGAAACGCAGAGGAGAGATATAGATATACTTGTAGAGTGAAAAGAAATTGGCAGGGTTTACTCTAGAGAGTCCCCATAAGTGAGATGGGATTTAGGAACCCTGGCTCATGAGTGAGATACGATTAAGGCTTAAAATGCTAATAAAAAATTGCTATATATAGAATGAGAGTAAGGAAATTTGGTGAGTGTTTACCCTGAGGGTCCTCAAAGTGAGATGGGATATAGGACCAGGGTCCTCATGAGTGAGATTAGATTAAGGCTTGCACACTGAGATTAATATACGAAGGATATTTAGGACATTTGGTAGGTTTACTATAGAAGTGTCCTCATAAGCGAGCATGGGATTTAGGCACCCGGGTCCTCATGAGTGAGATAGGATAAGGCTTGAAACCCAGGATATAATAGTGAATCAAATTAGGACTTTGTTGGTTTACTATGGAGGGTCCCTATAAGTGAGAGGGATTTAGGAAACCCGGGTCCTCATGATTGAGATAGGATTAGGCTTAAAATGAGAATACAAAATTGTTTTTAGAATGAGAAGGTAAGGACTTGGGTGAGGGAACCCTAGAGGGTCCCCATAAGGCGATGGGATATAGAAACCAGGGTCCTCATGATTGAGATGGATTAGGCTTTAAAAAGATAATAAAAAAGGTAGAATGAGATTAAGGACAGTGGTGAGTTAACATCTAGAGGGTCCTCATTTTATTTTTACGTGAAGTGCAACATTTATGCTAATTCCTGGCTTATGTCTCTGACTTTAAATTCGTTATTTTACATATTGCTTGCATTGACGTTTTACGACCATCATCTTAAAGGTACTTGTCCGATCGTCGTTGGGACCCCCTGATTTGCCCGTGGTGGTTAGTTCAATTTTGATGTAGGGTTGATGAAGCGGACGTGTTTTTGATGTCGTTCCGAAATTTGAGCCCTCAAATTTCATTTCTTATGTTACAGATAAAATACTACCGTTTGATGGTTATCCACCATGCTGTGTTAGCACAGTAGTATGTATGGCGTTGCATCTGCATTCCCGCGTCTAGCAACAAAACCGCAAGTTTGTTACCGAGGTTACGTTAATGGTCGGGTCATGTGTGCGGGGTGTCGTGGCTTTCGGGTTTGGTAGATACACGATTGACAAAAAATCGGAACAAGCACTAACTTGATAATAACTGTAGTTTATGGTGGTTTTTGTGCTTTCAACTTTGCATTTTTGAAACCGTAAGTTTATTTACTTTCTCACAATTTAATATGTACTTGTTTTTTATTTATCAACCTCATGAGTCATTGGCATTATCACGTACAGGCAGGTTCCCACCTTGTTGATTTAATCCAAAGGGCAGCACCCTTGTTGAATTACTAATCGCTCATATAATGGCGGCCCTGTGCTTATTCCGGGGACGGTCCTGTTTGTGAATTGTGCTATTTGTCCCTGTGATGGAGTGCCCCAGCTACTGTGTTAAGTGCGTTGTCATATAATGTGTCTTTGAGTATCTATTTGGAGCAGTCATTTTTAACAATTATTGCCTGCCTCTAAGGCCTATTCGTGCAACTGTAGGGGTATATCGCCTCGGTTAATTTTGACTTCTCCATTTCAATTGAGCTTGCTGAACTGGTGGGGTCAAAATTTATCCTCGCGATGTTTTGGTGTTTCACATTATTTGGCATTCGTTTTCGGTT
>JAMKCH010078623.1:0-16296 GCA_023653785.1 Ophioderma brevispina | reverse complement strand
TCAAACTATCGCCCGAGACGGCTTCGTATTCGATTGTAAAAGCATCTATTTGTGACGAAAACTCAAAGAGGACGTATATTGACGGGATAATTTAAGCCAGGTATGGCGCATGTGAGAAGGAAACATCATCATTATGATTAACATGATAAATATCCAAACTGCCTCGTAATGGGTTTAAGGTAAAAACTGCGGGCATTCTTACTTAAAAATCGGGACCAAGGCGCTGTTTACTCTTCAAAATGGTAATATAGGTCATACGGTAGTTACGTTTTTCTTTTGTAGCGGCATCATATGCCGTTGACTTAAACCAGCAACCATATGCAGCAGAAAATTATTGTGGTTACATTCGTCATTCTAACTCAGAAGTCCATAGAAGATAGCAAAAGGAACTATTTAAGTTGGCATATTAACCATCCAGTTTAAAAAATGCACTATAGTATAGGCACATTGAACTAAATTAGGGGATTGGTTTAAGACACATTTTTACTCCCTAAAGGTTTACGTTTTTCCGCCGCCATGAATTTTTCTTTTAATTTTTCATGCGTGGTTGTTTTGCGTAATCGAATCTAGCTTCGAACAATGATGATATTCGTCATAGATATGCCGGCTAAACCTATAGTATTTTCTATGAGTATCGTATTTTTGTGTCAGAAGATTTTTAGAGATAGTCATCTTGAATAAGGCTATTCTACTTTACTTGTTTGTTTTGTTTTAGTGTTTTTGTGTGGGATTCTGTGTTTTTGTTGTCGTATTGCTGTTTCTGCACGCACTCTACCGGTTTCTACTCCTCTTGACTATTTTCTCAATATAAGGGGAAGTATTAATTTGGCTATCGACGCCGTGGCTAGAAAATTATTTTATTGGTGTCAATTTATCCCTACAACGTGGAATACTTGAAATTTGATTCGACCAGGAACCAGTAGGCGCCATGTGTCCCCACGAAACGTTCAGCAAGAGTATTTGCTGCTTCCAGCAGGGTGGATGTTTAAGAACACATAAAGCGAAGGTATCCATACTTTGCGTTCTTAACATTAGTATTAACCGCATTCATGATATCATATCCCCAAATCCTACGAACCAGTATTACGTAAGTACATCTTGGCGCAGAAATTTACAGGGTATTAGCACATATACAATACATAAAACAGAATAATGAAATGGCGCGCTTAATGATGAACTTCAACAAAATTAGAATGTAACATCTGTAAAAACAGTAAAAAAACAATAATCAAACTAAAAACCGTTCGGATACATGAACCTTCGGATTAAAAACCTGCGGACAAAAAACCCTTCGGAATAAAAAACGGCCGTACCCCCCCACCCAGGATGCCACCCCCCATTATGTGGAAATACAAACCCCTTATGCAGTTAAGTGGATACCGCGGGACTGTATAGTTTAATACCCGGAATTTACAAAGGAGTGCAGAACGTTACAGACTAGTAAGGATTATATTTTCACATTTCTCGGGTTTTTTTTTTCACTTTGTGGTTAAATATTACAAATAAAAAATAAAAACCATATAACATTTAATCACTAAAAAAAATAAAAAAAATAAAAAAAATAAAAAAAATAAAAAATTTGTGTGTTTACATTGTAAAACGGGATGAGTAACTAATATTAATTTACTTGTAAGCTTCACTTCTCTGCCAGACTTTTCCGTGGCTGAAGTGCCTTTGACTATGTTGATGTTTTTATGATGTTTTAAGGAATGTAAACATTCAAATTTGTGGAAGTGATTTCAGTAAGTGTCCACTTCATTAGTCTGAATAATTTGTATATGCCGTTGTTTCCCGATCAGAGGAGCGGGGGCTACCTATGGCTCGAACAAAGCGTGACGATATGGACCCAAACTATGTATAGCACGGCACCCTTTGGCGCCAGGGGTGTACTCAGTGGAAAGGGTAGAAAAATATTGCCGCCGATATGGGGTCACATTTTCACCCTTACTATAACAATGGGTCATTTTTCCCACAAGGCTACTTAAAGATGGGTCACTTTTTTAGGTCATTGCTATATATAAATGGGTCAGTGTTTTGTGTTAAATTTTTGGTGCATTTTACTAGAAAATGGGGCAATTTTTCCCGATTTTCGCTAAAATCTACAATGAAAAGTGGTCGATTCTGATTTTTGGAAAGTTACAATGGCAAATGGGCCGATTTTGCTAAGAGTACAATGGAGTACAGGGTGCGAAATTTCAAAGCCAAAACTATATAAATGGAGTCGAAAAATTCAGAACCAACTATTATAAATGGTCATTTTTGTACAATTTGGTCACTATAAACAGTGTGGTCGACTTTTTTTTACCCGGTGGACGCACACACCCCCGCCCGTACCCCGGGCCCCGTAACATTACAAGTTTTCATTCAATTAGCTTATTGAAAAATAAATCAGATTTTGTCCTGATAAAGGGACCTGGTGTTTCGTGAAGTCCATGGCTATTCCGTTGAAGCTCCTTATATAATCTTAGTTTGTACATCATACATACATCGTGGGAAATTAGCATAAAAATCACCTTTGTATACGTAGATCGGTGCTTCAATTATTATTGAAGCAAAATGGCGCTGGCAGTGAGAGTTTAAAACGGTTCTTATCTTTATTTTCTTTTACTTAGGCACCTGTGGTGGTGCACTACTATTGAAATATTGAGAGCAAGTGATGTAACAACCCTCCAAATTACCGTATGGTATTAACGGAAGACGCGGCTATCCTAAGCTGCATTTGCTGGTCATGGAACTCTAGGTGAGGTACTTTGTAGGAGAAGCGAGCTGTCCACTTCAGCATAAGTGAATTAAGCCGGTGTAGAAGTATTATAGTCCGCCAAGTCAGAGACCAGTCAAACGGTAAGAATAGGGCACTCAATTCGGTTGACTCTTCGCGCAACATTCAGTTCACGCTTTATGCCGTTGTTGTCTATGGATCCGGACTGTGGCTTCCCGGCGGGACTTATGCGTTACTTTCACCCCGGTGTCTGAATTACAGTGGCTCAATGATACGTGTCCAACTATTTCGTTCTCCAAAGTTCTAGACTCCGGTAACATTATCGCAAGTCGTAAAGCCTAAAGTATTGCAGCAACGCGTGTGAAAAAGTAGCAAGGTGTTGCCGAAATTTCACGTTGCGGTTGTCGGACCAATTAAAATGATGAATTTCTGTGAGTATTTAAAATATAGATCCACATCACGTGCAAAGATCTACAAACACGTTTAGGCCAGTCAAAATAGAATGAATGCTGACTGAACCCAACACAATTGCAACAGAATCAATTCCAACAGAATTGTATTGAGAATACTTTAAAAAACAAAACAGATCAAACGTCTACTAAAATCAAAGGAGTGGAACATATGTTTTAAGGGGGTAAGGTTTATCAGGGGTCAAAATATGACCGGTTGAACGCATCTATAATATTCTTGATAAGTGGAACGCAAAATGTGACGGGTTACCGGGTCTATGTGAGGCCACTAGTCATAGCTCTGTAATTCGAGTATAGAAGTAAACAAGATCTATTACATTTATTATAGTGGGACAAATTAACAGTTTACAACCAGTCCGATCAAAAACCATTATATGCAATTTTACCCCAGGATGACTTGAACTGGGTGAGCCTATCTGTAATAAAACTATAACCGTAGATAGGGCAAACTAAAAAACCTTTTTAAACCTTAGGAGTAGCCAATAAATTGGTACATAATTTAAATCATTCGAACAATTCTAATATTTAACCCTGTACAAACGTGCCACCTTTTTTCTACATGTTCCATAGGTTGATTTTGAAGACGGAATATATTATTTAGACGCATTCAGAGTATATTAACACCCAAAAATTGTTTAGTTGCAATTTGTGTGGGTCAAAAACATACCAATTATTGGACTAGTTGTGGAAACTCACAAACGCGTTGCGAAGGCCACAAGCAATGAGGGTCGTTGTTTGGATTTTAGGTAGCGTGGTCTGCCAGGTTTCAGTCTAAGATTGCGTTTTGCGGATGTTATCTTCTCTGTAGTCTCGCTTGAATATTTTTCAGGAGCTTGACGCATAACCCCGCAGCCGCGCGCAAGTGGCTGAAGCTGCTACAACTAAACACGGGGATCCGTCTGCTAATACAGTCCACGGTAAGGGTATTTAGCCGGCTGACTTATGTTTTCATGTTGTAGACTTATGGACCCATCTTTTTCACATTCATGCGGGGACAAGTGAAATTAAATTAAAAGAAACAATATAAGATGTTGAATCTTAAAAGGAAATTTTATATGGGAATAACAGCCACATTTGGAAAAAATAAAGATTTGTGACGTCACGGCATTGATGGTTTATTCATTTGCCTCGGGGGACCAATTCAGCGTAAAAATGACGTAAGTATCACTTACCATTGGAAAAAAAAACCGTTATCGTCATCGTACGTCGGGTTTTAATTTTCCCCCAAAAAAACTAAAAAATTAAAAAAAAAACGGGGTCTTTTGGAAAAAAAATAATAGCACTTTGGGCAGAGGGGTACAGACCTTGATTTAACATAGTCGGATTTATATATATCGGTCGCCCCCGAAGAGACACTGATATCTGATACCTGACCACGTGACCTGTACGACAAGTGACACCAACCTTTCATATCGTACCGTTATAAATACAATACGGCAAAAGCAGGCAATCATTCTGTATCTCTGTGGTCACAGCGTATATCGCGTTAAGAGTGAGACTATACAGTGGTTCTGTACAGGGAGGGTAGGACACGATCTGCACGATTTGGGCATTGGGGATTTCCAAAAGGTAATTTGCTGGAATGCTACATGCATTTACTATGGCAGTATCTCGGTCCCAGTGACATTAAAAAATCATCTCTTAAACCTTGGTCAAAAGATCTTAGTAATTATCATGATAAAATTAAGAAAAAAAATATGAAGTTCACATCAATATGCTTCTGTTTAATTACTGTGCATGATCAAAAACTCAGAAATTCCTACTGCAAAAAGCATTCCTCAAACATAATACCCTTGAACATACGCGCCATGGCTACAGAGCTATGCTCTGTAGCCATGGCGCACCGGATTACACTCTAATATCAAAACAGCCTATTATAATTATTATACCACCCCAAAACCATTGCACTCCTGGATTGTTTTTGGTGTGAGTTATATAAAAAGTGGTACTGGAAATGAATTTGGGAGTAGTCGCTTTAGTAACAATGTCATAAATAAGTGTAGCGCTCTTATGGGTTATTCTGGATGGGCGACGGATTTTGGGAATGTAAGAATTAGCAAGTGTGGTTTTGAATAAAGTTTTAATAAAGATGGGTGGACTGTTAGAATTAGTTTAGGAAATTGATGTTTTGGGTCACTCTGAAGAAATATCCGGTCTTGCTGCGATTGTAGTAGCTCTTCACAGTAATGTGAAGGTGTTGACTAGTGTGTTCGTGAAGCCTGTAATATTGAGGCCCACAATTAAATTGGGGTTCATATCGGACGTGTGGTTAGTTCAATGATACTGTGTCTAATTCTGGGCCCAAGTGTGATGACCATGAAATTTGCAATATGATTGAAGTACATGCAAACCCCCTTCCCCTAACTGTAAGTGGGCTTTGGATATAGCAATCGAAGCGGGTGGACATTTTGTTTAAATGAAAGTTAAGTGAGCAAGGTGGTGTGAGATCAAGTAATTTCTCAGATAGTGATTGAGGATGCTGCGAGTTGAGGTTGAAATATGGAGATTAATGAAGTCGTTAATATGTCATTAATTGATGATGTTAAAATATTAAAGGTGAAACGAGATTCATATAAAAAATATGCAAATATTGATTTCTGACTAATTATTTTTATTTATCTTATTGATTTATTTATTACCTTTATTTGCACAAACAAGAAAAATTCAAAACCGCAAAAGGGTGAACACTAAAAAGGCACGCAGGCCAACAAAGAGGTGACCCTAAGTTTTGCAGGGTATATTATAGCCCTGTGACCCCTGAGGGGTGTATAGGGCGTAGTGGGCGTATAGCCTCTAGGCCCTACGGCGGTGCGGAAAGTATAAAATAGTCGGCCAGCCCCTATTGACGTAGCCCCCGTGGGCAAAATGTTTGGTGCCCGTCCAACCCATATTTACAAACAACTAAGGATAGAAATTTTCAATTTTCTCAATGGGTCTATAGTTTTAAAACCCATTGAGGGAAAGACATTTATTAACCAATAACGAGATATTTTTGTCTTGTTTATTATCGTTTTGCAGCTAATAAAAAGCGTTTTATGTTCAAAACGTTCCTGTACTTGACGGATGGATCACTACCTCCCGGAACATTGATAATGACGACACAGGTTTGAAACGACCCTCTTCCAAACTTCAGTGGTATCGGGGTAGATAAAAAAAGTTATGACTACTCTACAACCACTGCCCTCGACGATTTTTTGTACATTGTTATCATCCCCACCAGAGCGCCATTAGGAAGTTGGCATAACCTCAACGGACACAAAGCAATCCACTATTTTTGGCATGAATGGAAAATTCCTTCTGGTCACGTTCGTCCGACAAACACCGCTGTTGATATGTGAGAAACACACAAACGCGCAACAACCACACGCACATGCACACACCCACCAAACACCCTCCCTCCCACCCTCTCCTGCTTCCCTCCATTCTAGCGCTCTATAACCTAACGTGGATCCTGGGTTTCCACCACCGGAAGTATTTTGTAACTTAAAACCGAATTCCTATCCCACAATGCACCCACGAGTCGAGTAGATGTGAGTCACTCCATGCACGCTCGCCGTTTAGTGCGCCCTTCTTTACACTACGCGCACCTTTTGTGACGCAAAAAAATTAATAGAAAATCAGGAGTACGTTGCCGGTAAAAATGTATGTACCGCAAATTTTGGTTTTCGCACAGGTTATGACCCTACTCGTACATCGTTGGTGCATTGTGGGCTAGGAAATTTCGAATAAAAAATGATGTCCGGTAGGAACCCAGGATCCACGTATTTTTTTTTTTTCTCTCTCGGGTCCCCTCTCTCTCTCTCTCCTCCTCCCTCCCCTCCCCCCTCTCTCTCGCCCTTCCTCCCTCCATCTCTCTTCTCTCTCTCCCTCCCCTCCCCCCCTCTCTCTCTCTCTCTCTCTCTTTGGTAGTTATTTTGCCACTACGGACTTAAGAGTAAATACATCACTTATTCTGCAGTCAATAAATGCCCATTTCTTCTGGCACTGATTTGTTACGCTGAACGCCGTTCATTTTAAATGAAATCCGTGGACGAGCGCAAAACTGACACTTGATTCAAACGACTGTGCTCGGTCTATACCTAACGATTCGAATTTGTTGCTGCGTTGTTGTTTTTGCTGTTTTTCTATTTGTTGCTGCTGTGTTTTGCTGCTGTGTTGTTTCTGCCGCTGGTGTTCTGTGTTGCTATTGTTGTTGCTGCTGGTGTTGCTGCTGTTGTTGCTTTGCTGGTTGTTGCTTGCGCATTTTGCTTCTGGTTGTTTGCTGCTTCTGCTTTGTTTTTGCTGCTGTTGTTCTGTTGTTTGTTGTTGTCTTTGCTGCTGCTGTTGTTGCTGTTGGTGTTTACTGTTGTTCGCTTTGTTGCTGCTGCTGTGTTGGTTGCTGTTGTTGCTGTTGGTGCTGTTGCTGCTGCTGTTGTTGCTGCTGTTGTTGCTGTTTGTTTTGTTGCTGCTGCTGTTGTGGTTGCTGCTGCTGGTGCTGCTGTGTTGCTATTGCTGTTGTTGCTGCTTTGGGTTGTTGTTGTGCTGTTGTTGTTGCTGCGCTGTTGCTGCTGTGTTGCTATTGCTGTTGTTGTTGCGGTTGCTGTTGTTGTTGCTGTTGCTGTTGTTGCTGCTGCTGCTGTTGTGCTGCTGTTGTGTGTGTGCTGCTGTTGCTGCTGCAGTTGTTGCTGGCTGCTGTTGTTGCAGTGTTGTTGTTGATGTTGCTGTTGCTGCTGCACTTGTTGTATTCTGTTGTCCGTTCTTGTTGCTGTTATATCCCCTCATGATTTTTGACAAATTTGCAAAACGTGACTGTATCAATATTCAAATTTTCCGAACTAGGTGGCAACAGGCGCAACTCTCCCGCTTCTAACATTTTTGTTGTTGGGATACTTTATCAAAAAACCGGTTCGACAAAGGGGTCATTAGGTGTTGTTCGACAATTCCTATCAACCCTTCGATGGCGATCGATTTAGGTAGCTACTTTACTTATGATTCCGTTTAACAAGTTAATCTATTAGCTTGGTGGAGTCGCAGAAAATTCAGCTGTATTGCTAGCATTGCCTCGATGGAAGTAATAATGCATCTACAGATTTAAATTTTAGTATATCCAACATTTTTATAACTTATTATAATAATCCTAACATTTTATCTATTAGGCCCCTATAGCAGATTTCAAAACAAGTGGGAATTCTTGCATATTTACATGGGGTGGTGTTGTTGGGAGGGACCAACAATCCTTGGCCATGTGGAGACTATGCCTTTTGTTTCAATACAAACATATATTGTAGCTATTATGCAATTAACTGAACCAAATCGGCTTACTGGAAACCGGTGATTGAGTTCCATTCCATGCCTGTTAATGATAAAAAACCTTGGTGGGCTGGGATGTCAAGGAACTCCCAGTCCGCTTTGTGCTAATCTCTTGAAAGGTTACATGATAAATTAAAACTTGTTGCGTTATGTGTAATGATATAAGAATGCATTATTTCACCTTTGCTGCGACATGGAAGAATATTTTGAAGGGTACAAAGGTAGTAGTTGTGTTCAAATAGCAAGGTTAATTAAATAATTGTTAATAATTTCATCCTGATACCTCAATTGAAACAAATGTGAATATTTAAAAACTTTGATTTTTTTACTGCGACCATAACATAAATCATCTTACCTTGCACGGTAAATGGAAAGACCTAAAACTATTAATGAGGTCTCACTTATTTGCATACTATAGTAAGTATTCTATTTTATATAAGCAGTAAAACATTTTATGTTATTGTAAGTAGTATCTAATATTTTTAGGTTATTAGTAAGTATCCGCAACATATTATGCTATTAAGTAAGTATCCTAAGCATTTTAGTTATTAGTAACTATCCTAACATTTTATGTTATTTCGTAAGTATCCTAACATTTAATGTCATTAGTAAGTATCCTAACAATCTAGGCATTGTAAGTATCCTAACATTTATGTTATTAGTAAGTATCTTAACATTTTAGGTCTTTAGTAAGTACATAACATTTTATGTTATGAGGAATGTATCCTAACATTTTATGTCTTTAGTAAGTATCATAACATTTTATGTCTTAGGAAGTTCCTAACCATTGTATAGTCTTTAGATCAGATCCTAACATTTTTATTGTCATAGTAAGTATCTAACATTGATGTTATTAGTAAGTATCCTACTTTGATGTTATTAAATGTTAGTGGATACTACTGATATTCATTTAGAAGTATCCTAACATTTGATGTATAGTAAGTATCCAAACATTTATGTTCTAGTAAGTATCCTACATTTTGGTATTAGTAAGTATCCTAACATTTAATGTCATTAAATATCTAACTTTTATGTCATTAGTAAGTATCCTAACATTGTAGGTTATTAGGAAGTATCTAACATTTATGTTATTAGTAGTATCCTAACATTTAATGTGTGTAGCAAAGTATCCCTAAAAAAATCATTTATGTTATTAGTAAGTATCCTAACATTTGATGTTATAGTAAGTATCTAAACATTTTATGTTATTAGTAAGTATCCTAAAATTTTTATGTATTAGATCTACACATTTATTGTTATTAGTAATATCCAACATTTTAGTGTCCTTAGTAAGTATTCCTACATTTTATGTCCTAGTTAAGTATCCTAACAATTTGTATGTCTTAGTAAGTATTCCTAAATTTTATGTCTTTAGTAAGTATCCTAACATTTTATGTCTTAGTAAGTATCCTAACATTTTATGTCATTATAGGACAGTATCCTAACATTTGAAGTTATTAGTAAGTATACTAAAATTGATTATTGTAAGTATCCTAACATTTTATGTCCTTAGTAAGTATCCTAACATTTGATGTTATTAGTAAGTATCCTAACATTTATGTTATTAGTAAGTATCCGAACATTGATGTTATAGTAGGTAGGTATACTAAATTTTTTTCTTTTTTTTTTTTTTTTTTTGTCATTAGTAAGTATGCCTAAAATTTTATGTCATTAGTAAGTATTCCTAAAAATTTTATGTCATAGTAAGTATCCGAACATTTTATGTTATACGTAAGTATCCTAACATTTTAATTAGTAAGTATCCTAAACATTTTATGTTATTAGTAAGTATCCTAACATTATGGTATTAGAAGTATCCTCACATTTGTTTATTAGAAGTATCCTAAACCATTTAAAGGTTATTAGTAAGTATCCTAACAGTTTAATTAGAAAAACTATCATAACATTTTAGTTATTAGTAAATATCCTCACATTTTATGTAATTAGTAGATCCTAACATTTTATGTTAGAAGTAAGTATCCTAACATTTTATATTAGTAAGTTCCTAACATTTTATGTTATTAGTAAGTATCCTACATTTATGTTATTAGTAAGTATCCTAACATTTGAGTTATTAGAAGATCCTAACATGCTGTTTTATGTAGTATCTAACATTTCTATATTAACTATCATAACATTTTATGTTATTAGTAACGATCCTAAACATTTATTGTTTTAGTAAGTTCTAACCATTTTATGGATTATAAGATCCTAAAATTTTATGTCATTCTAAGTATCCTAACTTTATATGCTTTAGTAAGTATCCTAACATTTAATGCTTTAGTACAATATCCTAACACTTTACTTGTCATCATTAGAAGATATCCTTAACATTGATGTTATAGTAAGTATCCTAACATTTGATGTTATTAGTAAGTATCTAACATTTGATGTTATTAGTAAGTATCATAACATTTACTAGGTCCTTAGTAAGATCCATGACAACCATTTGATGTTTTAGTAAGTATCCTAACATTTAGTTATTAGTACGTATCCGAACATTTATGTTATAGTAAGTATACTAACATTTTATGTAATTAGTAAACTATCCTAAAATTTGTATGTTATAGTAAGTATCCTAACCTTTTATGTTATTAGTAAGTATCCTAACATTTAATGTCAGTAGAAAGTATCCTAACATTTTATGTCTTAGAAGTATCCTAAACATGTTATTGTCTTATACGGATCCCTAAACTTTAATGTCATTAGTAAGTATCCTAACATTTAATGTTGTGGTAAGTATCCTAACATTTTATGTTATTAGTAAGCTATCCTAAATTTTTATGTTATAGTTAAGTATCCTAAATTGAGGGGGGGTTGGGGGGGGGGGGGGTTGTTATTAGTAAGTATCCTAACATTTAATGTCATTAGTAAGTATCTAACATTTTATGTTATCAGTAGTTATCCTAACATTTTAGGTCTTAGTAAGTATCCTAACATTATGTGCATTATTAAGTATCCAACATTTGATGTTATTAGTAAGTACCTAAACATTTTATGTTAGTAGGAAGGATCCTAAGATTGCTGTATAGTACGATCTAACATTTTATGCATTAGTAAGATCCTAACATTTATGTCATTAGTAAGTATCTAACATTTGATGTTATTAGTAAGATCCTAACATTTTATGTTATTAGTAAGTATTCCTAACAGTTAGCTTATTAGTAAGGATCCTAACATTGGATGTAATTGTAAGTATCCAACCATTTTAGTAATTAGTAAGTATTCTAACCTTTTATGTATTTAGTAAGTATCCAAAATTAATGGGTGAGTAAGTATGCTAAACATTTTATGTCATTAGTAAGTATCCTAACATTTAGGTCTTTAGTAAGTATCCTAGCATTTTAATGTCATAGTAAGTATTTTTTTTCCTAACATTTTATGCATAAGTAGTATCCTAAATTTGATGTATTAGTAAGGATGACGAACATTTATGTTATTAGTAAGATCCTAACATTTGTGTTATTAGAAGTATCTTAACATTGATGTTATTAGTAAGGTATCCTAAAATGTGATGTTATTAGTAAGTATCCGAACTTCTTATGTCATTAGCTTAGTATCCTAACATGTTGATGTTATTCGTAAGTATCCTAACATGTACCGTCTTAGTAAGTAGCTAACATTAATGTCATTAGTAAGTATCCTAGCATTTTATGTCATTAGTAAGTTGCCAACATTGATGTATTAGTAAGTATCTAACATTTATGTTATTAGGAAGAATCCTAACATTTTATGTCTGTAGTAAGGATCCTAACATTATGTTATTAGGAAGTATCCTAACATTTTATGTTATTAGTTAAGTATCCTAACATTTAATGTTATTAGTAGTATCCTAACATTTTATGTTATTAAGTAAGTATCCTAACATTTAATGTCATTAAATAATTCACTTAAACATTTTCGTTATTAGTAAGATCCAATTTTATGTTAGTAGTATCTATCCTAACATTTATGTTAGTAGTAGTATCATACAGTTTATGTTATAGGTAAAGGATCCTAACATTTTAGTCAGTTAGGAGTACCTAAATTTAATGTCAGTAGTAAGTTATACTACATTTATGTTATTAGTAGTGTCCTAAACATTTTATGTCATTAGTAAGGTCTAAATTTTACGCTTTAGTAAGTATCCTAACATTTCTTTTCATTAGTACGATCCGAACATTTATTCATAGTAAGTATCCTAACATTTGATGTTATTAGTAAGTATCCGAACATTAGGTTCTTAGTAAGGATCCTAACTTTATGGCATTAGTAAGTATTCTAAATTTTTATGTCTTAGTAAGTATCCTACATTTTCTGTTATTAGTAAGTATCCGAAACCATTTAGGTTATAGTAAGCATCGTACCATTTTATGTTTTCGTAATATCATAACATTTATACAGAGAAAATCAACACAAGTTAATGCACTATATGATCCGATCAGTGGCAGCGCCAAAACTCTTGTGCGGAGGGAGGGGGGTTGCCAAAAGTGATTTTTTTGGGGGAAAAAAGGAAAATTCTGGCTGGGGCTGAGATTTTTAAACCAATGTGGCCACAAACGTCCGATTTTGCCAAAATTTCGTACTTTTTCTTCTTCAAAATAACGTGGTTTAAAGTCGGACTCAGAGAGTTCGAAATAGTAACTAGATATTAAATGAGATAATAACCTAAAATGCCCACAAGTCCGAATTTGAGATGAATCGGATTTTTCGTTTGATGCAGTAAAACATTATGGTAGTCTTACGTCCCAAGGGATTAATGTGTCATAAAAATAATAAAAAAAGTAAAAAAAATTATTTATAACAAAGTTGTGATTTTCTGTATGAAGGAATTCGAGTTAAGCTTAGCAATTTACCATGATTAGTATATGGTACAAGCATTATGTAAATGCAAAAAAACAATGTTTTTGGAAATTGAGGGGCGCCCTCCTCAGTGAAATATATGAGTCGGCTTTTAATGACGTTGTGAATAATGCAAGCATCGCATATCGGAAAATTTAGAAATGCTAATTACAAAGTTTATATGAATCGGACTTTTCGTTTTGGATGTATCACGAAGAAAACTTTCGGAACTTCGATTGTCAAATTTGAAAAACAAAGTGAAAGTACTACCTCATTACACGAATTGGCTTGAAAACTAAGTCCGTTTCTAAAGATTGCAGAGGGAAAACTGGGTGCTTTGGACAACGAAGGAGGCGTTTTAGCGGTATATTTGATCAAATTATCGCACTTCAAGAATTTAACCTTGTGTCTGGATCTTCTAGAGATCTGTTTACCAGTGAAATTATGAAATATTTCGGCGGTGCTTTTGACCAATTCCACAAGTTAAGTTTAATAATATTTCATGGTTTTGTTAACAAATCTTATAGAGAGCAGAGCTATCATTATTTTGGAGGGCTAATCACATGCAGTAACAATATTCCGTAAATTTGATGAAGAATTAGCATTATTGGTGAAGAGAATCTCAACTTATTCCAGAGCAAATTCATCACTATTCACTCAACCATACCACACAGAACCTTCTATCTACATGCTAAATCATTACCGTCTATTATCAGGATACCTAGGAACTTCACTAATAAAATCATGATCTTCAAGACATTTTCCTAAGGGACCAAATACCACTCAACCGGTGGGCTTTTCCATTTCGGCCCGTTCAGGCGGTTAATTTAATCGCTCATTTTTTCTGAGCCGTTTTTCCGGGCAGAACCGGAAACCCCCGCATGGGGTGTTGAGTATTAAAGTCTTCCCTAACAGTCCTCTTGTTACCCTGGGCATCTTCCTGTATGGGCAGACTCATATATTATGACCGTGATGCTTTAATTGATCATAATACACTTCAGCTCAGTCTCAATTCTCAGTTGAGTCTTTCCCTATATAGGGTTAATTACTGAACTTGTTCCATTGTAACTGACCTATACACAAAATCTACAGATTCCCATATTTTTCTCACAATAGTTTCCCACCCCAGTTGTTAAAATACCCTTACAACAGCGATTCGCCCTCCGTAGAATTGTTATGAGGATTCTACGTTCAACTCATATGCAGGATCTTGCCAAGCAATTGGTATCTCAATAAGGATACAGTCCATTGATTTTCAAACCACGTTTCCAAGGCTGTGATGTTTAAAGCTCAAGTTGTTCACGGCGGACTGACCATAGACCTGCTTTGGAATTTTCCACATGGGCCGCGTGGAGTTGGGCCACTTGGCCGTCGTCGATGGTAAAAAGAAGAGGAAAAAGAAAAACAGAAAGACGAAAAAAAAAATGAATGTGAAAAAGACAAAATATTTTGGTAAAAATATACTTAAATATGCAGCCTATGAAGGAATTTCAACTGCTTTTCAGAGGGCCCGTGGTACAAGTAATTAAGTTTTGGCCTGCAGCAACTCCTTGGACCCACGAAGCTTAAACCCTTTAATATGGATATGGGTCGTACCTTTACAATTTTGCTGGACTTTTTCATCGATATCAAGAAGTTACAAGCGTTGGGCGGGTGGTAGCCCCGTATAACCAGGAATATTAAATTGCCAGGGAAAATGTGGCGCTGTACCTTCTCTATCTTGCAAGTTTACTTTAAAAAATCTTTGAATTCCCTATGCAATACTTTTTTATTCGTGGCATCAATCAGGGTCACGCCAACATGCTTTATTTTCTGTATACGAGAAGACATACAGCGCTGTGCCCTCAATAGTTGGTCGAAAGCGCTCTGGAAATATCCTGATTTGAGGCCAAATACTATTCATTATAAATAATGCATTATTGTTGCGATGTCCCTCATACCCTATTGGTCATGACGTGAAATGTGTTTGGGGTAAACACGAAGTTAAAAGCGACGAATTTTTAAGTTTTGAAAAAGCGTGGTCTCTGAAGTTCTGGCAATCCACCAATTTTAAAGCATCCCAAATCATTAATTGATTGTGTGCTACAAAAAAAGTTTGTGTACGTTGTTTTACCTTACATTTTACTGCAATCATGGAATGGATTCCTAATTGCTATAACGTGGGCCGGGTTTCCATCGATTTGAACTGCAGACTGTTGCAGGATGTTAACATGGCACGTTAATATATTTATTAACCCTTTCCCTGGGATGCCATCGCACGATAGTGTGTTGCAAAAAAAAACATGTGCGCTTGCCGATTCCGAACCGGGCCCTTCGTATTAATGCACGACACTCTCTTCCGACTGAGCTATCAAGCATGGTTGGTAGCGGATCTATATATATTCTCTATAGGTGTTAGTTTTTTTTTCTTAAAAGACTGGGAAATTAATAAACATCTTGTCTACTTGGAGAAATAAGTAGTTTAAATTTCAATGGCAAGGTCGTTTGCCTATTGTATTTGTGAAAGCCGCATGTTAAAATTAACCCTTCCAACACTTTTTATTATGAAACAATAGTACTTGGGCGACCTGCCTACTAACTGGGTGCATAGTGAGGCCTTTGTTTTGGGCGCAGCGAGCGTTTCATGGTCACTGTGCGCTGAAAATTTTGGCCGTCTAAACGATTTTTTGGCGAATCACTGTTATTCCCTTAGAACTACTCTGAATCTACCAGTTTTGCAGCCCATATATTGGACAAAGAATACACACATGTACCCATGATGTAATGTTATGGCCTGAGACCCAGCTATAATTGTTTGAAACCACTTGAATACGCCGATCCTGGGATTCCTCCCGGAAATCATTTTTTAACCGAAATTCCTATCCCACAATGCCCATCGATTACGAGTAGATAAATAAATAGCGCATTATTAATATGTGTTTTGTGTCAACGGTCTTTTTCTTGGTCATAACTGGTGTGCGAAAACCGTTGACTGTACATAAAAATGTTTTTTACCAT
>JAMKCH010078622.1:0-47181 GCA_023653785.1 Ophioderma brevispina | reverse complement strand
AGTTTCTTACTTTTTCTGCAAGATACTCAGGATCTTTCCGATCTTGACATTTCTGTCTATATAAACAGACAAAAATGACAACACAATAGCCCATGGGGCACTGTGATAACATCTGTTCATAACTTCAAAACACACTCTCAGAATCAACAGAAATTCTGGGAGCAAATTGTATGAAGCTATATTATTGAAACACAAAAAGATGTTTCTAAAATTGCAAAATGCACCTGGATAGTAGTTGCTTATGTAGTTTAGAAGTCTACAGTTTTCATTAGAGAGAAAGTGTACTTAAAACGGTCCACTTTTTGACCTTACCGTACATACATACACACATACATACACACACATACATAATACACATACATACACACACATACATGTGCACTCATGTGCACACACACACAAGCCTTATATTGCTCCTTGTCATAAAATATCAACATGCTTTACAGGGATAGTGAACCATAGAGACCAAAAACATGCAGAATAAAACAAAAATTAACACTAGGAAATATGTGAGATTTGATGAGTTTTTTAATCAGCTGAGTGTGGACTAAGAAGATGAAATGATCACCAGCATGATGGGTAGTAGGAGGTATGTAATCTGGTGTCATCCTTAGAAGGCGAAGCACATAATGAGTAATGTGTAGGCTACAGATGAGTGAAGATTTATGTCCTCTTGGAGATAGACAGAGACACAACCATGAATACATTTAAATATTACAATTAGCAACTTGAAGTTGCAAAGTTGACTTGCTACAGTTTCAACCAGAATTTTCCATACCAGGGACTCACTTATGAAATGGATAATATGGATGAAAGGCTGGCGCTTCCAAACTCAGGGGCATTCGGTGACAGAGGACGTGCAAAAAAATGAGGTCTTTGGGTGAGAGACCAAAATGCCCCAAAATAGGGTTTTTTTGGTGATAAATTTGCTTAAATTTTCTAAAAAATGGGGTCTTTGAGTGAAATTTTTGCAAAATTTTCTAAAAAATAGGTCTCTGGGTGAAAATGCTCAATTTTTTCCCAAAACAATAAGGGGTCTTGGGTGACAGTGGTAAAAGTTGCAAAAAAATTGGGGTCTTTTCTTTTTTGTGAAAGTTTTGAAAAATACGGGGTCTTTGAGTGACAACGATGCTGAAAATGGAGGTGGAGGTCTTAACAGCCTCACATACGCGTCGCCTCCATATAGTCTATGGGATTGTGATTTGGTATAATCATAAAGTTGTACCATTGAAAACAAATCAATATTTTCTCTGGAGTGATAAGTAGGGTGAGGTGACATTAAGATATTGTGAGCTCCTGGTGTGAACCATGTAATCAAAAATCTTCAGCCTCTACTCCACTATATTACCAATGTGTGCTTGTCACCATGGAAGAGCAATAATCAGGGTTGTACCGTGTGTCCACAAAAAAACGCAACACTTGGTGGCAGGCGCCATAAGTTTTGAACACAAGCATGTGACTACTTATTTTTGTTGTACGGTAAGATGGGACTGTTAGCTTAAACATCCATGAAAAAGTTCATAAAAGTAGAGTTAATATTTTTAAGATATGACCCAGAAATCAAGTAACCTGCAGGACCCATTTAATCAAATTTTAATCAAATGAAGGCACTATTAACTACAAATACGGCACTGTACGTTTTGCGCCCAGAACAACCAATATGATCGAATGTCTAAGTCCAACTACCATTTTCTTTTTGAAGACAGCTTACTGCAACAGATATTAACATATGAATGTTCCATTGGTAATAACAGCTAAAAAACACGCATTTTAACACATTTAAAAGACGGAATTAGGAATGTATGATCAACAAACTCTTCGTATTGTCAAATAAGACAGCATTGGATTAGCGCTAATCATTCATCATCATTTTGTGATTGGATTAGAGCTAATCATTCATCATCATTTTGTGATGGCACACAAGAGTTATCTTAACCCAAAATTTAATGACAGAATGAATATACTGATATTGTTATTGAGTTTTGTGTTGAAAACATAGGTTTTACTTTCATAAAGTTGAGAATGTAACATTATTTTCAGTAACAAGCAAGTTGCAGCCCAATGCATTTATCATTTTATGTAATGTGGAGTTTTATATCGTATTGAAACATATTTTATCACCAATAAATTAATGTTTTATCATTATCAGTGAAGTAGTAATTATGTAAATGCAGTCATTTGACCCAGTAGAAGTTGTTCTGCAAGAAATCTGGGCAAGTAAATGTTGATTGCAATCAATAATTGTATTTGCCATTCTGTTCTTCATTGCCAGTCTTGTGGTTACCAGCTCCTCATTTTTGTAAAATGGGTTCTGCGGGTTACTTGATTGTTGGGGTCGTATCTTAAAAACTATTGACTCTACCTTTATGAACTTTCAGGGATATTAGCTTACCTTACAACAAAGAATAAGTAGTCATGTGCTTTTGTTCAAAACTTATGGCGCATGCCACCAAGTGTTGCGTTTTTTTTGGGACACACGGTATAAGGATTGTATAACCAGCATTCTCATGCTTGCTAACTCTGTTCGATCTCAAGTTTGGGGGTGCCGTCACTGCACTGGCGCGTGTTAGGTTTTGCACCTGAGAAAGGCACGCGTTGACCTTGGAATTGCAGCATTTACGTACGCGAACAAAGAAGGCGCAATCCAAACGCTAGAGCGAACGTCGAGTCATGACGTCACCCCCAAACTCGAGACCGAACAAAGTATATACTTTGTCCGGCCTGAACTAAGGAGTGATGTCATAGCTTTTGCGCAGCTATTGTGCATGCGTATTGCACACACCGACTTTGTATGCTCGCGATTACAACTGCGGCTTACTGCGTTTCGCACGTTTAAGACTGCGTGAAAGCTATGACGTCACTCCTTAGTTCAGGCTGGACGAAGTATACAGGTACAAGCCAGGAGTGCAGACATATTTTATGTGCATGATTGTACATGGACCTTTGATACATGATGGGTGTCCTGATGTCATGAGTTACTCAAAGGGACCACAAAGAACTTCAGCTTGTGTGCTATGGAGCATTGTTATGTCATGTTGGAATCAGTTCACAAGACTTAGAGGGAAATGAACCAATTTAAGAAATGACCCAATTCAATTATATAAAGTTTCATCTTGATTGAATAGCCTTGATCATGAAACCCCCATATGTAAATTTTTGCACTGATATTTCAATCCCTTAAAATGGGGTTTTGTAAGTCCATAAATTACTGAAATAAAATTTATATTGGTAAAAAAAGGGTACTTTTTTACTTATAAACAAACAAACATCCAAATGAAATATCTTTTAGCCCTAATATATCACAGAGTAAATATGAAAAATAGCTACTTTCTTTAGACACAAAAGTGTTGACCACTAGCGGTGAAATCTGGGGTTCTAGGGATGAGGCTGTTAGAAATTGGTCATGGACCTTTAATGCTCTTGCTTCAAATTGTAAGGCCTAATTCTTGGTGTGAGTAAAATGATAAATATGATGATCTCTTTGAAACCGTTTTCCTATCAAAACAGCATTTGCATTTATGTGGTACAATTTCTTCTTCCATACATAAAATCTGGCTAATTATGTGCACAACTCACTCATTACATTGGCAAATTAAAGTATAGATACCTTTGACAGGTGTAGATTTGTAGAAATTATATCGGTCCATCTAAAAATATGTTACCATTTTAGCGGGCAGGTTTGCTATTTTCATATAGCTGTGGAAGCAGCCATTGTTGATGAGCTTGTTCAAACATTGATCCTTTTTGTGCTGGAGAACCGGGTGTTGCCAGATGATGCTGGTTTTGGTTTGCGATGGAATGACTGAACAAATAAATAATAATAATAAACACCCCCTTTTCAAAAAATTTCACGCCTCAGGGCATTTATTACCACAGACAATAAGGTACATTAATTAAATGTGCAACTTTTTAAAAAGGGCTGTCAAAATAAATGTTATTTTTATGAGGGGTCCACACCAACATATGATGAGCATTGAAGTTATGCCTTATGTAGGTATGAGTTTTTATATCTGTACTAGTAGTAACCAAAGTTTTAAATCCCGTTTTGGTCCCCGCTAAACAGGGGTGGCCGGATTGACCTCACATTCACAGCAATATCTGTGTGAGGATTTATTGGAGCAAAAGATAATTGACCAGATGCCCTCCCTGATGTCAATGTGCTGGATGGCTGCCTTAGCTCTCCAGAGCCGACGCCCTTGTAGTTAGATCTTCTTTTTAGTTCTACCAGGGTAACTAGCTACCCTCCTCATCGGATTTCCATAGAAAGGGGTGACGGTTTAGCTGCCGACAACCCAGCCTTGGGACAGGTAGTACTGGTTACCAGGATACCAGTAGCAGGCTCTCTAAGAAAACCTGGCCTGACCTCGTCCACTAACTTTTATTTTTTTAATAAAAGAATGATGATCAAATATGCAATCTATAGTCCAAACCAGTACATCAAATGCCCTTAATTTTTCCTCTGGCTAGCACTGATTTTGTATTGCCTTAGATGCTTCAGCCACTAGGAGCTATTTCTTGGCAAAATAAATATAAATTAAAATGTGTAGAGAGGATTTTGAAAATCACAACAGTCCAAATTACATCTTACCATTTACACTGTCTAACACATCACCACGACTTGAGAATTTTATGACTACTTTAAACACCATTATACTTTTACCTCGGGGATCACAAAGCTTCCAATTACGTGCTCCCGTAGGGATGTTTTGATGTCCGATTGGGGGCAATTGGGGAGCCGTTGGGGAGCAAGTTCTCCCGGTGTCCCTGCTTTATATAAGCCGCAGACATATCTTGAAAGTCATTAAATTAATGGAAAATTGGATGATAAAGAAGACTGTAGAGATTCAGTGATTGACATTTGTGTGGAAATTGCACAACAGGTTTTGGAATTTAATGTTATTTCTGAACACCAAAAGCCAGGAATTTCTTATATTTGAAGGTGCCAGGAATTAGATGATAAGTTGTACAACCTAAGGTGTTAAATCTCACAACAATAAAAGCATGGTTGGTAAAAAGAAGTAGGCAATATAAAGTCTTTAATAATGTTATCCCATCCATTTTGGGAGTTTGAAAGGTAGCAAACATATACATGGACAAAAAATTATTGTAGCCTGCGTACATGTTCAGTAGTACATCAGCTGAACATTTTGGAAAATCAATTCTGCATCATTTAGCAAAAAATAGAGTGGCGTAATCCCTCAGCACGCCAGAACCCACGGCGGCCCCAGGGCCTCCCATGACCGTCTGATACTTTTGGAGGAAAAAAAATGACTTGACTGTTTTGTCGTATATTTACCTCGCTTTGGGCTGTGCGTGGTATAGTCCCTTCTCTGTTGTCTATGCTAGAATGGTGAGAGGAATAGCAAGCGCAATGTTTGCATCATCACACATAATATAATTTTGGCAGAGCGTATCAACTTAGAGTGTGTGTGCACCAATTTTGATGTGCCGGGTGATATTTACGATAAACTGATATATGCATCCTGTGACTGGGATCATCAGTCATGATAGAAACTGAACGTCAACGCACAAAAAAAAAAATATGACAAGAACGTGTGTATAATTTCTTCCCGTCGTACCAAGAACATAATTCCTATATGCACCGGTGTATTTTTGTCCCAATTTTTAACATTTAGCCCACTTTGTTCTTAAAAACTGTTAGATCGTATATAACCAATTAGGGTATGTATTGTCAACTGCAGCGTACTGTAACGCAATCCTTTATTAACAATATCGTCGTTAGAGCAGACTTGTGGTAGAGAATGATCAAGAAGAATCTATCGGATTTCTACAGCAGAAGCATGTATGTACATGAAAACAGGTTATATAAGCTTTGACAATACCCGATCTGAGCATATGTCTGATGACACCTTTTAGAAAATTTTCTAAATTGCAAAGCTTTAATGCCTGTTTTAAAAAAAATATTGAACTTCAATGTAGCTTCATAAATAGTTTGCAGATTGTTTTCTCTATTTGTCAGTTGCAATATTTGGAACAGTAAAAGAGGTCAATGATAGAAGAGGCAATTTGTACTGTTTAATCCCAGGTTATATTTGTTTAAAGTTCAAGCAGCTTCTTAAAACCAAAATGAATTATAATAGCTGCAATCTGTTCCAAATTTTGATCTACTCGAGGGCCTACACATCACCGAGTACTTTTGAGCAGGGAGACAGCATACTCCTTTGACCTCTAGAATCAGAACTGGGTATGTGTTGAATTTAAAGTCCCAACTGAAAAACCTGCTATGTGTGTGCAACACAATTTTGTGGTAGGTGCGAAAAACAGTTTCCCTGAATGTACGTAGCTTAACGGTTGTTTTTCCTTCGCAAGGACAATTATGGCAAGGCTGAACTATTAGATATAATGAACTACACCCATGCTTCAATAAATTACCCATATTTGAAAATGACTTCGATATTTACACTGTATGAAATTTCCAGGTGAAATTGCTAATATAAGCTGATATTGTACTTTTTCACTTGACTACTCGCTAAGGGATTTGACATGATTGTTCTAATTCATTGTTGCACCTGGAATGCTTTTGGCAATTTAAAAACCATGTGGTCAGGGCTTTTGTTATGGAATTAATACTTAGTGCTTTTATTGTTTTTGTAGGGCTGTTTAAAGATATTGATATGACAGGTGTGAGATTAATTAACACCTTAGCTATTACATGATGACGTGACTTGTAAAATACCTTATGAGGAAAATATACACATTTTTATTTGGACATTTTTTATGTCATGTTTAATATGAATTTAATTCTTATTTAATTAAAATGTGTGCAATTTTATTGTAATTATATAATTTTTAATGTGATGTATATATTTTGTCTTTGTAAACATTCAAAGAGCCCTTTTGGAAAACAGTGCTGGGTCACTGATTGAGACAACCCCAGCTCTTTGCAGATGTATGAAAAAATAGGGTGTTTCCATAAGGTGACACCCTTCTTTCTGACACCCTTATGAATTCGGAAACCTTAACGGAATAAACCACATAAACCGTGTGGTTTGTTCCGTTAAGGTTTCCAAATTCATAAGGGTATCAGAAAGAAGGGTGTCACCTTATGGAAACACCCGAAAAAATACATATCCAATTGTTTTCAAATATGAGGAATGAGTAGGTTAATTTCCGTTTGAACTTGTGTTTTGCATTGATAGGCCAAACTGTTCTCAGGTTTTGCATTCAGTGTATTAGGCCAAACTGTAAGTGCGACACATACATGGGGCAAAGACCCTGTGCATTGATGGTGAAGGTGCAGGATCTTCACCAGAAGCCATGGAGATGACATGGTATGGATGAGGTAGTAGTAGTAAGAGAAGAAGCAGAAGAAGAAGAAGAAGAAGAGAAGAAGAAGAAGAAGAACGAAGAAGACGAAGAAAGGAAGAAGAAGAAAGAAGAGAAGAAGACGAAGCCCAGCAGCCAGCAGCAGCAGCAGCAGCCGCCACAGCAGCAATCAGCACACAGCAGCACAGCACCAGCAGCAGCATCAATCAGGCAGCATCAAGCAGTCATCCATCACAAAGCAGCCAAGCAAGCAGCATCCGCACAGCAGCAGCAGCCGCATCAAACAGCAGCATCAGCATCACAAGCACAATCAGCAAGCATATCAATCAGCATCAGCAATCATCAGCAGCAGCAGCATCAGCAAAGCAATGCAAGCAAGCAATCAAGCATCATCCCTCACAGCAGCATCATCCAGCAGCAAGCAGCACAGCAGCGAGCACATAGCAGCGCTCACATTTACAACAACACTGCTGTGTGATTATTTATTGTAGCCAAAGATAATGGCCAAAATACCCAATTCCTGATGTCCAATGTGCTGGATGGCCGCCATTAGCTCTCCAAAACAGATGCACTCGTAGGTAGATATTCTTTTTAGTTCGACCAGGGTAACCAGCTCCCTCCTCATCTGATTTCCTATAGTAACCCAATGGGGTTGAATGGTTTAGCTGCGACAACCTTGGCCCTGGGAGAGGTAGTACTGGTAACCAGGATACCAGTAGCAGGCCGCTCAAGAAAACCTGACCTGACTTGGTAGACATCAATGTACTCATATAGGGGGGATTTTTTCTTGGTGCACTCATCCTTTAGTGCCCTGAATTTAGTCTACCAACTTTTCTCATGATTGATTCATTAGGCATGTTGATGACTTTTGAGCAACCAATCACAATAGACCTATATATTTAAGCACCTTTAAAGCAATATTAGCACATATTTGGAAGGGCGCCCCCACTTTTTTCAAAAATTTTGGAGGATTTTACCGGTTGCATTGGTACCTGGCTAGTAAACTATACCTGTGAATGGTTAAGGGTCTTCTCTAAAATGTCTAATGTGTCACAAACGAAGGAATTTTGTACTAAATAATTATATCGGGGATCCCCGATAATAATTCACAACGGCTGCTGCAACGGCTTCCAATGTGAAATAGACCGAGAAATACTCCATGTAACGTGTCTCGCTCATCCATAGTTGTTTTAAATAGTTGAGGCAAGTCCAGTTAGAGGTGTATTTTCTCGGTGGCCTATTTCATCATGGGACGACATAAACGTAGCATTTCCAGCGTCTGCCGTCAGGCCATCTGGGATCCCAATTCTAATTACAATCGCTTATTTTGTGATAAATACACATTTTTTAGCATTCTCCCCCCATTCTCCTTTCGCAGGTATGGTTTTCCCTAACAATTACCAAATGTAACTGTGCAAAATATCAGATTTTGAAAATTGGGGGCGCTCTTCAAAAATGTGGCAACATTGCCTTTACATTTTCTTACTGTATTTTTTGATTGGCTAATTACACCATATATCCGGTGCGTAACCAATCAAATTGACCAATATTTTGGTTTTTCCTAAGCGTTCAGGTAAGCATGCTCACATACTTCTAGGGTTAAGATATAGGGTTAGTATTTAGGATTAGGTAATGGTTTAGTGTTTAGGCTTAGGCATTATTTATTTTTATTTGGAATGCTTAGGCTATATGAAGGTAAGACCAAGATTTGACTGTTTGTAGGATCAAAGTGAAACAAGTTTCGCATGCCATTTATTTTCGTGAAATTTGAGTGAGGCTTCCGGGTGAGGCTTCAATTTGCAAAAAATTAATGATCATTTAATGATGATTATTAGGGCTATATTGATATTGAACATGATTGATCATTCTTAAACAGCTGTAAAAATGTACGCAATTTCATTGGCTGATGCCTGGATTCAATTCGACAATTGAACCCAGGTAGTACGCGCTGCGTATTGACATTATTTGGAGGTTGAAGCGCTCACGTCATACAGCGTTTTGCTACGTTCGCATGCGCCTGCCAATGTTGCGTCTTGTTGACTATGTTCGTTGCGTTCAACGGGTTGTTCGATTTTTGTCACTGGGTGGTGGCAGTCCTTTGCTAGCTTTTGCTGTTGTATTTAAGCCATAAAGTATCGCGAAATTGGGTTAAAGATGACCTTAAATTATAATGCTGTTCAAGAATGAGAATAAAGGTATGATTTCGGGAACTGGTACTTTCTTTACGATGAATTGAAACCGGCGACACCATTATTTTTGCGTGGAAGAACTTAATTGGCCTCCGGCCTCGTTCTTCCACTTAAAATAATGGTATCGCCTTGGTTTCAATTCGTCGTAAAGAGAGTACCGGTTCCCCAAATCATACCTTTATTCTCTGATTGAAAGTAATGATGATGGTCCTCATGTTGGCCTAGCATTGTGATGTAAACCCCATACTATGAAGTAGGTAAATGTATACACCTTTTGTTACTGGAGAATGCCCACTTTTTCACACCTTTTGCAAAATCTGTTGTTTGCATATTAGAATACCAGGCCTGTCACAGTGGTGCCCTGAAATACATGGCCAATAGTGTAATGTGAAATCCCATGTAGTGTGTAAACCAGGTGTACTCCTGACTAGGAAATACCCAGTAACAACCCTGCCAAATCCTATTGCTTATGTACTTCAGGGCACAGAGGCCCACCCACGGCCACAGTAGGGTTGTCCTTTCAATTCACAGTCAATAGTGTAATCCAGAGTATTGAGTCAATCCCACAATGCATCAGTTTTGGGAAATTTCACCTCAATAAGGTAATGTGATCCCACAAAAATCCTGTTCTTAACACATAAAACCCTGCCTTTTACACTCATTTTAGCCCACAAAGCATAAATACTTAGGTAATTTTCAGCATGATCATGAAATGTCTTAAACTTATTTTAATAATTTAAAAAAAACTTGTTCTCCTTAAGTACTGACATGCATACAGTACAATATAGGCACATTGCAATGCATTATGGGATTGGTTGAAAATACCCTGTGAGTGTAATCTGAAAGCCCTTATATCTACCTTGTTGGTGCCTATTACATCGACACTGACAGTGCCACCCTGCTGCGGCCTTAAGTAGAGTAGGTACACTATTCCCCTCAATTGCCAAGTGTACACATTGAATACCTATCACATTGGAGCTATAGTAGGTACTTGCAATGCCAACAGCACCAGTGCACACCTTGGTCCCTTGTTAAGCTATATACATGGTGACGAGTTTGGATTTTCTAAAGCTAATACAATGTTACGTCGATGTGTTTTGACTTCATTTACCCATCAAAATAGGAAAGTGGCTAAAGATGACACATGGAAGGATATGTAGCTAGTGAGTGGGCCCATTATTTACTGAGGTTTCTGAAGCTGACCTGTGAAAATTACGGAAGAGGTTTTTCCTGTCCCGACGATATAACACATGGCCTATGAAAGGTCGCAATATTTTATCTTATCAGAACGCATGCATTGAAGGGATAGACTTACTAAATGGCAAGAACATTAAAGGTAAAGGACAAATCATTATTTTGTCTGTCCATTGTAACATTGCCTTTTCTCCTTCATTGTCTCGGGTTGGTGGTTAGGATTTTGGGTTTAGGATTAATTCTGTGGTTAGGATAAGATTTCTGGATTTTGAAGATGGATCCCAAAGTAAACAAAAACTATAAAATCTGTGTTTCTGTGAAAAATATTTTCAAGAAGACACTTGTTTTGGTTCATTGACTTCATTTACCCATCAAAATAGGAAAGTGGCTAAAGATGACACATGGAAGGATATGTAGCTAGTGAGTGGGCCCATTATTTACTGAGGTTTCTGAAGCTGACCTGTGAAAATTACGGAAGAGGTTTTTCCTGTCCCGACGATATAACACATGGCCTATGAAAGGTCGCAATATTTTATCTTTTCAGAACGCATGCATTCAAGCAATAGACTTACTAAATGGCAAGAACATTAAAGGTAAAGGACGAATCATTATTTTGGCTGTCTATTGTAACATTGCCTTTTCTCCTTCATTGTCTCGGGTTGGTGGTTAGGATTTTGGGTTTAGGATTAATTCTGTGGTTAGGATAAGATTTCTGGATTTTGAAGATGGATCCCAAAGTAAACAAAAACTATAAAATCTGTGTTTCTGTGAAAAATATTTTCAAGAAGACACTTGTTTTGGTTGGTGCAAAAATACATCAAAGATGATTTTTAAATCAAAGGACACCTTGAATTGGATTCACAATTTTTTCTATAAGTAATTCATAATGATAAAATGATCAGGACAACCTTTGTCCATAAACTCACAATTGGTGAAACCACTTTTGAGGACAAATTGAAAATTGTTAAACAGCTAGGAAGATATCATGCAATTTCACATGTGCAATATGAGGCAATAGGGAGTGGTTGTAAATGAACAGGTTGTGTGATATGAGGCATTAGAGAATGGGTTGTATTATGTAAAGGTTGCATAATATGAGGCAATAGAGAATGGCTTATAATATGGTAATATGAACAGGTTGTGTCATGTAAGGCAATAGAGAATGGGTTATAATACAAACAGGTGCAATATGAGGCAATAGAGAACCGTTTGTAATATGAATGGGTTGTTTAATATGATGCAATAGAGAATGGGTTGTAATTCGCCAGCGAAGTGTTACGTGTAATCTGGTCGTTACTATATCAACTGGATCACGCTTTTGAGTCCTGCACCACGATCGAAATGATCACTACACACAGTCTAAGGCGTGCAATAACATTCCAAAAGGCGCGTGATCCAGTTACTAGGGAGTTATGTAACCACTTCGATGGCGAATATGAACAGGTTGTGTAATATGTGGCAATAGAGAATGGGTTGTAATATGGACAGGTTGTGTAATATGAGGCAATAGAAAATGGGTTGTAATATGAACGGGTTGTAATATGAACGAGTTGTGAAATGTGAGGTAAAAGAGAACAGGTTTTTAAAGGAAATATGTCATGATTCTGAATATTTGGAAAATTTGGTATGGATGGAAAGCTTAAGTAACGTAGATTACATATAAATCAAAGTAAGTTGAAAGTTTTCCACATTTGTTGAGTATTTTGCCCTTTTAATTTTCCGCCCAATAGCTTACTCGAAAACGATTCCGACAAATCCACATCGCAGGCAAATGATGACCATCCATAATTTACGTCGTTGTGACCATCATATCGCAGTGTTGCCACTTAATAATAATTAAAACACAACGAAATGAAACAAAATATGTCATTCTGTAACTTATTTTTCTAATTTTAAAAAAAAAAAAAAAAAAAAAAAAAAAAAAAAAAAAAAAAAAAAAAAAAAAAAAAAAAAAAAAAAAAAAAAAAAAAAAAAAAAAAAAAAAAAAAAAAAAAAAAAAAAAAAAAAAAAAAAAAAAAAAAAAAAAAATTTTGTTAATTTTACATCAAATTGTATTATTTTTTCGGGAATTTGTGATGTATGTACATATATTTTATGAATGTAAGTCAAACTGAGCTTGACAAAAATCTTGACATATTTCCTTTAATATGGAAAAGGAAAGGATTGTCATTTTATTTCTTTGAGGAAAAAGAATCTTCCTTAAATACTTTCTTAATTTTTAATCTTTCTTAATTTTTAATGAAACAATGACAAAGTTCAAAATATTTCCGACAAAAAAATTGGATGTTTAATCTGTTATCTATATGATTCTTTGTGATTATATATGGGGATTTTGGGACTTTGAACATCATGTAATGCATGTGTATCTAATTATCCCGGTGTAAAGAAACTGAGTGTCCCCCATGAGAGAGTGTCCTAGCTACCATAGCAACATGTACGGAATAAACCGTGACCTTGTAGACGAGGCCATTTGGGTACAGTGCGGAAACAAATGATGCATACAGCACTCAATGGAGAACACAATTCGCCAGCGAAGTGTTACGTGTAATCTGGTCATTACTATATCAACTGGATCACGCTTTTGAGTCCTGCACCACGATCGAAATGATCACTACACACAGTCTAAGGCGTGCAATAACATTCCAAAAGGCGCGTGATCCAGTTACTAGGGAGTTATGTAACCACTTTGATGGCGAATATGAACAGGTTGTGTAATATGTGGCAATAGAGAATGGGTTGTAATATGGACAGGTTGTGTAATATGAGGCAATAGAAAATGGGTTGTAATATGAACGGGTTGTAATATGAACGAGTTGTGAAATGTGAGGTAATAGAGAACAGGTTTTTAATATGAATGGGTTGGGTATAATATGAGGCAATAGAGAATGGGTTGTACTCACTGCACACTAGGAGTTACTTCAGGTATATACACTTTCTTATATACTGAAATGTACCCATACTACAATCACTTCCCCTATTTGTAATTATTGTTGTTAATTTGGATGTTTACATTGTACAAAAACTGTAGTTGGGTACTTTAGACATGTTTAAAGATCTCAAAAAAGGGACCCATAGCTATACCACAGATGCAGATTTGGGGTCAAATTTAACACAAATTTGCCATTTTTTCTAGAAATGTCAACCTCTTTAGCAAATTTCCAACAAATTTGTAAAAAAAAAAATGAAAAAGTGACCCATTTCTATACCAAATTGGCATGAAATAGGGGTCATTTATATACCAAAAGGCTGAAAGTGAGACTCGTATTTACAGCACGCAAGTATCCCTGGAGTAAACCCCCGGGCAATAATTATCCATACAAATTTGTTGAATCTATTGCAGCTAAGAGTGGGTCACTGGGTGTAATATGGGGATGATCTGCATGTTTGACCGTCTGTGTGTTGGTGTGATTGTGGGCCGTGTGTATTTTTAATGACATCTTTTTTTTTAAATATCTATTATTTGAAATATTAATGAATTTATTATTTTTTTGGAAGGACCTCGCAGGCTGCATGCGATCTTTTAGTGAGCCGCAAATGGGACACCCCCTGCATTAGGCAGTATAAAAACACTTTGAACAAGGGTATCCGACTTGGCTCAGACACGTAATTCTGGCACAGACATAGATAGCTTGGCTCTTTATTTCTTAATCACACCGAAAGAGATTCAGACATCCCTGGAATTGTACATAGCCTTTCTGGGACTGTCATCTGACTACCGATACTTCTTACAATGAAAACAACATTGTGGAAACCTATATCCAGGGAGCCCGTGTAATATAAAAGTCGTAAATCGCAGTCTGAAGTTTATGCAGCTGTATTTCGTCTGTGATACTGCGGTACTTCTTGACTTTTGGTTGCTTTCTGTCTATTGATAAAAGGAGTGTGTGTGTGTGTGTGTGTGTGTTAAACATTGCCCTGAATCGGTGACACCTATTGCATAAGAAACCATCATGACACAATATTACACAATTGTGTTGAGATGTCATTAAATCCTGATACCTTACTTTACCTTACCTATTACATAAGTGGTAATATTTTGTATGTGCTTCATTAGTTAGAAGCATTTGCACTTGTTGAAGTATCATTAATCTAAATAGTCCTTGTTTCTTAAATTTGCTCAATTTGAATTGCCTTAATTGCATAATACAGTGAATAAATATTTTTGTTGTGTAATTTATACTAGGCCCCTATGTGAAAATTAATATAGCACATTTGTTTTACTTTGACAATACTCTTATGGAGTCTAGACAGGGAGGTGGTCCGATTGCAAAATAATGAGTGTCCGGCAATATAGTCCCACTTAATAGTAAGTGTGCTAGCTAGGCCTATATTATGAGACTCTTGGTGTTCTCTTGGACAGTCCGAGTTTGAGAGAATATTGATTAAGAATTGAGTGTGACATGACTTACCTACATGTATGTACAATTGTATATTATCATTATGTTGATTTGTTGAGAGGGATTGGGGATGGGAGTGAGCGAAGTTCAGGTATAGACTTGTAGGCATTTAATATGTGTGTGAATAAAAAAGTAAAAAATAAATGTGGTAAGTAGCTGTAAGTGTGAACGCCACATTATTGCATATTGGAATTGCAGATTTCTCATTATTCTCTGAATTTCAAAAGTATTGCACCCCATTGCCTATCCCAGTGCAGTTTGGGGGCTCAAGCATATCAAAGATGCCATTTGTAATCAGCTTTTCATAAATTTGATTGCTTGTAAAATTCTGATTTTCAAAAGTGTTGCATCCCAACCCATTGGCCAATGGGCCAACCCAGATAATCAAGCTCCTGAGATTTTGCTAAGAAAGTGTACAATTAGCTTTTATTGGAGTCAGGGTTTGCCAGTTTCTTCCCCCGGTGGAAAAAACTGTGGGGAAAAACATGGTTTTTCCACTTGGAAGAAACAGGTTTCTTCCAGTGAAAGTCGAAGAAACTGAAAAAGTCTTTTAAAAAAATAGAAGACATTTTGAAGTGACTGATAGAAATGTGCAAATCTGTTGCTAGCCCCTCGTGGCCTTGTACTTCTTACTTAAAAATAATTGTCCATAAACTTTAATATTTGTTTTTTTTTCATTGTTTTTGACTCAGATGATAACTGTGAATCATGTAGATAGATTTTGTCTTATTTGAGCCATGGAAACTGAAAACATTTTGAAAACCTACAAAATGAAGTACACATAAGCAGAATTGGGTTTGTGCAATGCATTTTCATAAAGATTCATTTGCAGGGTTCTGTCACAACCCAGAAAATTTAGGAAATGATAGAAATGCTTTCCAAAGCTGGAAAACAACTGGAAAAGTTACATATTTTTTTTCAAAAATGTTGGTGTCACTTTTTGGTAGTGGTTTACATAAATTGTCACCTTCAAGACTGATTAACTGATAGGGGTAAAACAAATCCACTTCAGGTTGGAATTTGATGAAAAAAACCCTGAAAAAGCCAGATAACACTTGGAAAATGAAAATTAAATTTCTTTCGAACCATGGTGTAATATTTTTCTTAGGATTTACTTGGTAAGTGAGAACTGAGATTGAGCAAAACTCTGTGTATTGATTTGAAATTGATTTTACGTTGATTTACTTCTTTGGCAAGTACACTGTTGGTTTTAGGGGAAAGGCAAGGGTGAGGGAATTTTCAAGCATAGACTTGATAGCTTGGATTTGAATGAACAAAGACAGAAAACAGATACTTTAATAGATGGACAACTGGGATCTGTCTAGACCTTGCTAATTTCATGGACACAAATTTAAAAAAAATAGGAAAATTATTTTAAAAAGAAGTTACATGACTGTTAAGACTAAGAAATTTGGTACAAATTAGCTATTTATTGTTTTAACAGCTAATATACAGTATCTTAAATGTAAAGACAACTCTGTTTTGGGATGGAGAAATTAAGGAACACTAGTACATTCTAATGTCTTAGGTCATGTGCTTTTCAAGATGTGTTTGTATATTTGTAAGTAATGTAGGTTATGAAGTTTCGTGATGCCTCAAATGGGGATGGGAGACAATGAGGTCTTTTTCAAAAACTTGTATGGTATTCATTTTGGATTATCAAAAACAAAGAAATACATGAGAAAAATTAGCTGTAAATTGGGAGAGTTGGAAATTCATGTGGCACATGTTATTGGCATTTAAAACTTTAATGCACAGTGCACTCTAAAAAAAAAATGTAAATTTTACCGGAAAATCCTGGCATCCATTCTGCCCACAAAACCCAGTAAAAATTACAGTATACTGTAAAAATTATTTTAATCAAACCCACTTAAAACATATATATATATTGTGAGTTATACAGAGATTGTGAATGTGTGGAGAATAAAAAATCACAGATGAACACCCTAACTTAGTAGGCCTATCAACAAATTTTTACAGTGCATATTCTGTAAAATTTACAGTTTGTTGTAAAATATATTACATCAAACTGTAAAATATATAGTAAATTTGAATGAAATCCTGTAAAAGCTGTATTTTTTACGTGGTTTTGTGGGCAGAATGGATTCCAGGATTTCCCGGTAAAATTTAACGTATTTTTTTTTCCTGTAGATTTGCTTAGTACTTAAGTATAACGGAAAATTTCATAATAGTGTATAATAATGTTGATACTCATTAGAATTCGAATAAAAGCTCCACTTTTAAATTTAAAAATGAACATAAACTTTACAATATGTTGCTGTATTTTAAAATACCAGTCAAATACTCTAATTTTCTTACAGTATTTCACTGTAAATTGCACGGTTATTTTTTACAATGTGGGGTCGAACCTCCTAACACACCGACAAAGACCGCATTGATAGGGTGGGGATTATACTGATGTATTATAGAAGGGCTATAGCTATCCATGCCTGTCCTACTTCCAAAACCTACTAAGTGACTTAGCACTTTAGGCATATGGTCCGGTGGATTAAGCACCCGACCTGCACGCCATAGGTTGTGAGTTCGAGCCCCGCTGTAGCCAATGTGTTTCACCCTTGAGTATAGGGCGCTTTACCTCAATTACATTACTCCTCTCTACCCAGGTGTATAAATGGGTACCGTCATTGTTCATGTTGGGAAGGTAACAGACTGTTCCCTTTTTAAAGGTGCAACAAGAGATTTCACATATCAGGTGTCCCTAAAAAATTGAAAATACTGATTTTTTGCCCTGATGTAAAGCTTTCCATCAAAAATAACCCCACCTGAAAGGATTAAGCTGAGAAATGTTTCTTTGGTACAAAAATTGTGAAATTTCTAATTTTGTATAGGAGCAAATACGAAATTCAGCCTATGTTTTATATTGAAATATAAGCAAATAAGAATCATCTTTTTCTCTCTTTTAAGGAGGCATTTCTGTAGCCAAATACAAGGTAAGAAATCTCTAGTCTATATGAAATTACTAATATGACATAATATTTGGGTGCCTCAAAAATCTCTCGTTGCACCTTTAAGTGATATAGCACAAGAGCAGTAAATTCCAACCTAAAATGGCATAATTGTTTGTACCTTAAAATCATGTAATCGGGAAACAGTGCTATAAAACTGTATGAGGCCTACCTTTTGGGAGAAAATTAACCCTCAATTGCCCCCTTGCACCCACTTATGTCGAGCCTGCATGAAAAGAAGCAATTACGATATATATTTTCTATTCATACGCTTTCTGTGGTAGAAATCGGGATCAAAATCTAATCAAACATTTTGAGGTTATTGACCTGCTCCGGTGTACATGTGAAATAGGTATTTATTTTCTACCCCACATAATTTTCATTGATGTTTCACATCAGGGCTGAAAAAATGCATATTTTCTGGGAAGATAATCACATTTCCCATAGATTTCCCACCATTTTGTTTACTGTATTTGTTTATCTGAAAATTCAAGATTTCCCTCCAAATTAGAGAATAACCGATACGATCGGTATTTCTGAAATCGGGCTGATTATGACCTTATCGGTATCGGATCGGTATCGGCAAAATTCTCATTTTTTACCGATTTTCTATACCGATTAAATTAATATCAAAGAGGTCCAAACTTGAATTAAAATTGTTCCAAACTGATGGCCAAACGGTGAAAATAAATCGAAACTGAAACAATAAATTTATTATTTTATGTACAGAAGAGTGTGTATGTTATTCCTAACTTACTATTTCGCCGTTTTAGTGGTTTACCTAAATCGATCTGCTACTTTCTGGCAGCTTCTGACTGTAAAAAAAAAAAAAAAAAAAAATCTCTAGTCTATATGAAATTACTAATATGACATAATATTTGGGTGCCTCAAAAATCTCTCGTTGCACCTTTAATATCATTCCTGTGTTCTGGGGCATAGGTAGAGTACGGGTAATAAGTCATTTTTTATTTAGAGCACTTCTTATTAACAGTCACTGAATTATCCTTGTGGTCATGCAATTTAATTTGAAATATGTGTGGTTGATATTTAGATAGTTTCTTTAAAGGGCCATGGTCCAATCGCTATAGTAGATTTCATATTAAGTAAGACTCCTTGCATATTTGGATGGCGACGATATTGATATGGGGTTCAATCCCCGGCCATGTAGAGACTACAATCTCCGCCAAAAGTGTTGGAACACTTTTATAGGCCTACTTCAAAATGCCCCCTCTCCCCCCTGGACAATGTTGAATCCTGAAATTTTGTTCTTGCCACCCTACAAGAAAAAAAAAAAAAAAAAAAAAATCGGTATCGGCAAAATTCTCATTTTTTACCGATTTTCTATACCGATTAAATTAATATCAAAGAGGTCCAAACTTGAATTAAAATTGTTCCAAACTGATGGCCAAACGGTGAAAATAAATCGAAACTGAAACAATAAATTTATTATTTTATGTACAGAAGAGTGTGTATGTTATTCCTAACTTACTATTTCGCCGTTTTAGTGGTTTACCTAAATCGATCTGCTACTTTCTGGCAGCTTCTGACTGTCGAAAACGGCAATGATAATGCAAACAAAATACACAGAAAAAATCGGAATCGGAATGAACCGATTTTGAAATTTTAAAATCTGTAATTGGTATAACAGATATTAGGGTGATCGGTTAGACACTACTCCAAATGGTCAAATTTCCTGGGAAGGAGCTTCCTAGATTCCCACTTTTTCCCACCATGTTTCACATTTTCATGTCCTGCACCCAAAAAAGTAAAAATCTGAATAACTGGTCCTCCCACAAAATAAAAAAAAAAAAAAAATCCCACACCAATCGAAAATTCTGCTTCCTACATAATATCCCTGATATTATTGTTGAGACATAGGGTATCATCATTCATGTCTGATGATGAGGTCATAACATAGCAAGTTGATTACATGTGTTACAGCTGCTTGCCTGTCAAGTCTGCCATATGTAACAATACTTTATCATTCTGACAAGACCGGACTGTTTTCAAGGCAGTCATTTTGTAATTCAAATTTTTGATATATCAACAAATTATATCATTTAACTCTAAACCCATGAAAAATTGGGGGGGGGGGGTGGTGTCAGTATGTTTGCTAATTACCACATTAAAATATTTATCATAGGGGTTCTCAACTGTATTTGTACATTGGCCAAAAAGGGCCAAATGTATATATTTATTTGAAAGACATTTTTGAAGGTTAATTCCACTTTATTTTCTTACCTTTTCTGCATGTTTTGCAGTGGGCCAAGTGTCATCAATTATTGTACGGGCAGGTCTAAAACCACCTATGTTTTTAACGTAGACGAACAGTGCCTAAAATTGCAGTACAAAGTACTTTTTACATAAAGTTAATCTCACAGAAATGTAGAAGATTATTAAAGGAACAAATGACATTCATGACACTTATGTTGAAAAGTGGAATTTTTTATTGTAACCGTACCCTAATTGTCGCCTACCAGACGATTTACTGCCATCTTAAATTGTACAGTAGCAGATTTGTCTTGACCTTTGAACACATTGTCTCCTTTCAGAGCCCTGCATTAATAATAGCTAATGTGAATTTTGCCATGACAAACATCTTTGTTTGTAAATGATCTGTACACAACAACATCCCCCAACAGCACTGCCCAAATCTGGTCGCTGGTTCTCTATCAATCCATTACCATTGAAATAGGGCATACGAAAGAAGACGGATGTAGTTGGCGATCTCGGATGTGCAGGCACTTGTACAGAATCTGCCAAGATTTGAAGGGTTAACTTGGAAAATGATTTACATATCCTTCTCTTCATGTCATGCACTTGATGAAGATATGACCCTGTGATGCTGCCTGCCCCTCTCAGAAATCCCCAGATAAAAAAAAAACCTGCAGGCAGATGACATCTAGAAATCTGTGGTGCATGCATTATATAAACTTTTGTAAATTAAACAAAATAAAAGACCATAATCCATTGAAGCTGAATCAGCCATGGGGATTTGTGGTGAAAGTTAAAGTGAAAGTCTCTAATTTGCTTCTTGAATGTGGGTTAATAGCTCTGAGATTTCTGGATTTTGTAGCTAATACAGTCATTTGGGATTTTTGTTGTGGTTTGTCAATCACCGATCTGACTTTCTCTGACTTCTTTTCATTAAAGTTAGGGATTCAATTAACACAGTGGGCCTGGGTCATAGATAGTAGCAAGATCTTACGTGTCCACACGCATTGCATCTCGGAAGTCACCACTCCTTCCCTAAGGATAAGTTTAACCCACCATCCACCAATTTATGTTTAAACTCCCCACCTTTTATTTATAACAACACATAAAAACAAAACAGGCATGTTCTGCGGTCATTTTGTTAAAAGTAAAGAACACTTTATTAGAGGGGTCGTTACGAATGGTGTTGGTTCTGGGTTGACTGCCCCCACCAGATGCAAAAAGAGAGAATCTTCACATATAAAAGGTACTAACAAACATGAATCACCTGGTATCTTTACACTGATGTCAAGGTTGCATCTTGAAAGGATTAAGATGAGAATATGTCTATGGTTCAAATATGTGGACATTTCTTATTTCATATTGGATTGAGCAAATACAAAATCGGCTACCCTTGTTTCAAATCGTGAATCAAATCACCTTGGTTTTTGTGTCGCTGCTCTAAGGCAGGTAGACACATAAGAATCACTTGGTCCCACTTTGTGGTGTTGATGTCTGTTGTTGTTGAGTCTGTTGTTGATGTCTGTTGTTGTGGATGGATGTTGGTTGATGTCTGTTGGTGTGGTTGTGTGATGTGGTTGTTGATGTATGTTGTGGTGGTCTGTTTGTGGCGGTTGTGGTGATGTCTGTTGTTGATGTCTGTTGTTGTTGATGTCTTTGTTGATGTCTGTTGTTGTTGATGTCTGTCTTGTTGATGTACTGTTGTTGTTGATGTCTGTGGTTGATGGTCTGTTGTTGTTGATGTCTGTTGTTGATGTCTGTTGTTGTGAGGTCTGTTGTTGATGACTGTTGTTGTTGATGTCTGTTGTTGATGTCGTGTTGATGATGTCTGTTGTTGATGTCGGTTGTTGTTTAATGTCTGTTTTGATGTCTGTTGTTGTTGATGTCTGTTGTTGATGTCTGTTGATGTTGATGTATGTTTTGATGTCTGTTGTTGTTGTGTCTGTTGTGTGATGTCTGTCGTTGTTGATGTTGTTGTTGAGTTCTGTTGTTGTTGCTGTCGGTTTGTTGATGTCTGTTGTTGTTGATGTCTGTGTTGTTGATGTCTGTTGTTGTTGCTTCTGTTGTTGTTGATGGTCGTTGTTGAGTCTGTTGTTGTTGATTGGTGTCTGTTGTTGAATGTCTGTGTTGTTGATGCTGTGTTGTTGTGAAAAAAGGGTTAAAAACTTTGCCTGTCATTCTCATACTGTGATGGATGTAAACCAACTGGGGTCACAGTGCAACATAGCATCCACCATTTGTTGATGAGATCAAAGTTCACATGCCAAGGTCAAAGGTTTGTGAGGTCAAGTTGTAAAATAGGCTGAAAATGTAAAATTTACCTCATTTGAAAGTTGAGTTCAAATTGGAAACCAAACTTGAATCATAGGTGAAACATGGGGATCCCTCATTTGTTGAAGAGGTCAAAGGTCACTTAATGAGGTCAAAAAGGTCATGTGAGGTCAAAGGTGAAGTCAATTGGAACCACGAAACTTGAGTTTATGGAGTTAACATGCCAACCCTCATTTGTTATGAGGCCAAGGTAAAATATCAAGGTCAAAGGTCATGTAGGCCTATCATTCACTAACCGCGAACGTCAGGCAACACCAGCGGTCGAGGACCGATGTATTTTTAATGTTTAAGACATTTTTGTAGAAAATACAGGATACATGTGGGTGAAAGAAAGAGGGATGTGTAGAAAGCAATGTCTTCTGAATGCACTTCCCCAAGTTGGCACTCCCAATTCCCATGATTAAGGCCGTTTTTATTATAATACCACAAAAAGTCCACCAGCTAAAATAGCGTGTAAGATAAAATAAATGTGATGCTGGCCACCGATCTGGCACCAAGGAGGAATTCCATTCAGGATGCTATCTTGATCATAAAGATTTCAAAGGCTAAAAATATGTAAAACACTTACAAAACCTTAAAATTGTTTTCATAAAGATCAATAACAGATCTTAAAAAATCAAACATTGAAGAAACATAAAAAAAATAAAAAAAATAAAAAAAATTTCACATTTTTCATACCTTGAATCGAGACATCCGGTTTTATTTGTTATGACATGTCTGGAATGCCCAACTTGAAAAAGTGCCCACCATGGAATAAAACATTAGAATATATTGCACCTACACTAATATGCTGATTTTAATAAGTCCACACCACTAGAATACTTACTATACTTCTATATTGTACTAAGAGGGTGAGACACCAGCATTTTTTTTACCTAACACTAAAAAAAAATAATATAAACTTTACATTAAATGATTAAGTGTGTTGGCCCACATTAACTACCATATATTTCACGTAAATTTAGTAACAAAAAGTTTAATATCTGGATTCACCAGGTCTTCCAAAGGTGGAAAAAAACATCCACTTGGAAGAAACGGGTTTCTTCCAGTTTAAACTGAAAAAGGCATTTTAACAATTTTATATTTTAATGACAATGACATATACAATATTTTTTCATATTTTCCAATATTTACTTTCTTTCAGTTTCTCAGAAAATGGAAAGAAAGCCCCTTTTCAATTCTTTGAAGTTTCTGAAACTCTCTGTGTATATTAATTTTGATCATGGAATTAAATGGTGTGGAGTTATTGATCTCTAACAGTGATCAGGTTTTCATGTCAAGCTACCACGCCTGGAGAGACAGTGTAAAAATACAGTATTTGGTTAATTTGCGCGAAACAGTCAAATACTGTCATTTTTTCTTAATTCTCATTGTTTTTTTGTAAATGTTTTTACTAAAGGCAATGTATATTGTGAAACTCAGTATGCACCACCAAGATTACCTGTTTCCTGTCCAAAAAAAGGAAGTAGACGGGTTGACCAGCATATTTTTGAATGGCTACGGTGAAGATCACCATAATGGCGGTGTGGGGCCCCCGAGTCTTGTAATTTTGGTAGATGATAAAACAGGCATGAAAAAATTACTGTAAATTCTAACTAAGGGGTCCCGAATACTAATGCTAAACCTAATAGTTGCCGTACTGACCCGTTACTTAAAACCAAAACCGAACCAAGTACACCCTTATACTGACTGTGCTGTGACCCAAAAATTATCATAACAATACTTAAATTGGCAAAAAATTGTGGGTGAATAATAAAAAAATCTTGTATTCAGCTGAGTTACAAGGGACGACTTTAGTGCGACCCATTTCGATACAACATGCAAAAAACCCGGGAGGGGGCACAGCTTTTTGTGCCGTGGGTAGGAGTGTTTGGTAGTGTGTCTGGATACTGTAAAAGTGGAAATTTTCGCGCTACATTAATTTAAGCGCTTTTCGCGCACTTCTGCGCTTGGGCGAAAATTAAAAAACTATGCGAAAATGTGTTATTTGTGTGTGGTCTATGTAGGATAGCTAAAAGAGGAATTTAAAAAACAAGCAAAAAAATGTTAAAAAATTGTGAAACGTAAAAATTACACGCGCGAATATTATCACTTTTACAGTATCGTGTTGTCTGTGGTAAAAAGTTGACCAAATGTTAACCTTAAACATTGCCCCCTTGTTTCCACATATGGGAGAAACTTATTTAATGGCACTTGCAATGTAAATGATTCTTGGATAGTGACCCACAAGTTACCCCTCACAAGTGGGTCAAAGTCATCGAGGAGTCATGGCCCAAAAATAGTCAAGAATAGCAAATTTGATTGGTGTATCCACATAGTTGATCAAATTTCAGCCACTTTAATACATGGTGCCTGGGTCGTGTCCCATGCGTTGGTGACCTTGGTGCCCTTATGTGACTACCCCCCTTACAAACCTTGACGGCGACTGACATGCATTTGGTGAAAGCTGTATTTGTTTTAGGTAGATGTGAGCCTCCAATTTTCAACTGAATCTGCTTCAACTGGTGGTTCAAAATAGGAACTGCTGGAGTAAGGCGTGAATAAGGTCACATAACCGTAACTCCCCTTTCAATGTCAAGTGCCCCCCCTCCACCGGTACAAAAAAAAGGTTAGTGACCAACTGGGGGCCATAGTTGTTTTCCACTTAAATCTAGAAGACAATCCTATATTTTGCCAGCATCTCGAAGTACGAAGTAGCGATGCGGCGTATACATGTGTACGACTTTCAGCCGCATGCACAGGTAAGGCACAAAGCGCAAAATGAAAGGCGGCGCGGCATTGGGTATATGTGCGCATCATCACTTTATACTTCAGACCAGACAAAGAATATAGTGGTGCCTGTATCAAGGTGTAGAAGCTTATCAAGCCCAGGTAAATGTATATGTTCTGACTCGAATCATCATACAGCCGGCTACAAACCCCCCCCCCCCCCAATGAAACTAGATGGTTGTGGGTGGCCACCACCTCCCACCAAACTTAGGAGGTGGATGTGGTGGGTGAATGATAGCAACAAATCATATTTTGCCAAAAGTCTAAGATAACAATGTTCGTTGTTGCCTAGTACTCAACACACACCACTCTCCAACTTGGGATGGGTGGCTGTGGGTGAGCGGCGGGCAAACAAACCCTATTTGCGGCAAGTTTAAGGATAAACGATAAAATTATGGCAATCATGACAAAATAAGGTTCTTGCTTTGTACTCAACCAAAAACTACCACCTGACTTGGGATTAAGGTAGTGCTGGGTGAGTGCTAGGCGGCAAGAAAACCTTGGTTTGCTTTGAGTTGTCATAACAACATAAAAATCATGGACACGCATAAAAACAGGGCTAATTAATGACTGATGTTCCATTGAAATTGAATCATTTAGGGGCTTCCATTACATTTTGCAAGAACATAACTCTGAGGCCAACTTCATAGCTTTTTTTCATGAAATAAAGTTAACCACCAATCAACAAGTTAGTAGGTTATTATTTGGGAAAAGAAACAAGGTGATTAATATATGCAGAACAAAAATTTATCTTCTTTCTAAAGTTTTACACAGAGGGTGTTTTGAACCAATCCCACAATTCATTGCAATGTGCATATACTGTACTGTATTTTTTTTTTTTTTTTTTTTCTTTATACTTCAGACAGGACAAAGTATAGTGGTGCCTTTAGCAAGGTGTAGAAGCTTATCAAGCCCAGGTAAATGTATATTTTCTGCTCTATCAATTCATACAGCCTGCTACAACCCCCCCCCCCCAAATTAAACTAGATGGTTGTGGGTGGCCACCACCTCCACCAAACTTAGGAGTGGATGGTGGTGGGTGAATGATAGCAACAAATCATATTTTGCCAAAAGTCTAAGATAACAATGTTTTGTTGCCTAGTACTCAACCCACCACTCTCCAACTTGGGATGGGTGGCGGTGGGTGAGCGCTGGGCAACAAACCCTATTTTGCTGCAAGTTTAAGATAAACGATAAAATTATGGCAATCATGACAAAATAAGGTTTTCTTGCTTTGTACTCAACCAACTACCACCTGACTTGGGATTAAGGTAGTGCTGGGTGAGTGCTAGGCAGCAATAAACCTTGGTTTGCTTTGAGTTTGTCATAACAACATAAAAATCATGACAAGCATAAAACTAGGGCTAATTAATGACTGATGTTCCATTGAAATTGAATCATTAGGGGCTTCCAATTACATTTTGCAAGACATAACTCTGAGTGCAACTTTCATAGCTTTTTTCATGAAATAAGTTAACCACCAAATCAACAATGTTGGTACGGTACTATTGTGAAAAGAAACAAGGTTAATATATGCAGAACAAAATTTATCTTCTTTCTAAAGTTTTACACAGAGGGTGTTTTGAACCAATCCCACAATTCATTGCAATGTGCATATACTGTACTGTATTAAACACATGTCAGTACTTAGGGATAAAAAGTGCTCCAAAAGTTTAAGAGCCACATGAAATTTCATAATCATGCTAGAATTTCCCAAAATATTAACGGTTTGTGGGCAAAAATGAGAGTCAGTGTTTTTATGGTTTAAGAATAGAAGTTTTGTGGGATCACATGACCCTATTGAGGTGAAATTTCCCGAAACTGTTATATTGTGGGATTGACTTAATACACCCTCTGGGTGTTACATATGCATAGATAATGTACCATGGTCTAATTTATTTGAAAGATGTTACGGATTGTATACTTTCATTGGTTATTACATCTCATAATGTGAATTTACAAAAAACGCAAACCTTGTCTCTGCAAGGAGTCGGTTGCTGCATCTGATCCATATCTTGGGGTTTGGAGGAAAAATGGGGTTTGGGGGAAAATGTTCAGTTACGTCGTTAAGGGCAGATGATTTCATTGCCGACTGCCAACCCCCAGTGTTTGTACATGTTGAAATGCATCATACCTTGATGAGCTAGCAAATAGACAGAACTAACAGCATTCACTGTGAGTTAAAATACACTCATCCACCAAGGACACAGTTCAGTGGGTTGTACTTGTACATACATTGACAAGAACTGACCTTGTGTGATCTGATGGGTATTATCATACCCAAAAACCAAGGGGTATATTTTCTAAATACATTGGTGAATAAAAGCTACCGAACTGTGCCACGGGAATTGAGCTTCTACTAGCTCATAGTGATTGTAAATAAGTATAGAATAGTATTGAGGCAAACACAAACACAGGGAGGACTGATAAGCTCATGCATGGTTGACACACACGCATACATATGTTCACAGACGCATGTTAAAGAGGGCTTACCAGGCGTAAGGATAAACAAAAACAGAATAATTTTGCCATGTTTAGCCTCAATCAAACGGTAATAGAAGGCAGCTATTAGCGTCGGGGGCCTCGTGTCACTCGGTGTGACAATTTGATACTTAGCTCGTAGATTCAAGTGTTCTGACGCTTCCTGTCTCAAGTAGTACATGTACACCTTAGTCCTGGGCGTTTAACGTTTTATGTGTTTAATGTTTTATGTAAAACAGTGTGTACATGTGTATAATGGTTATGGAATGGTGGTAAGATTGGACAATTTTGGGTTTATCCATAAGAATAGGGCGGAGCTTGTGATACATTTTTCAAAAATTGTGTATAAAAAATTGCTTGGTGATTTAGTACTTTTATATGGGTTGGATGAAACCTTGTGTTGTCATGTGCCTAGCCTAAAGTTCTCATGAAGGCTTGATAAGACAAGCTTTGAATCAGTGTACAATCAGAGTGCAGAAAATTGACCCAAAAAGTACCAAAATAATATATATACATATCCTAGCAGGCATTTATGCGTTAAAAATGCACCATTTTGTATAGTGTTTTGTCGTTTTGAAGGTAGCTACAAAATCTAAAAGGTGCTTGTTTCAATTTATGTGTATTGTGTTCTCTACTTGATATGAGAGCCTGGCACTTGCACATACACCCCATCAAATACCGTGGGAAACAAACTTGCGGTTTTGATGGTAGACGCAATAATGCATGTTGCAAAGCCTTATTCAATACTGTGCTAGTATTGATGGTTAACCACTAAAACGGCGTTTTTTTTGTTTATATCTTGGGAATGAATGGATTTGAGGGCTCAAATTTCAGGACGAGAATGAGAAAAATACGGCCTTTCATCTGATATCAAAGCGATACTACTTCCGGGTAAATCGGGGGGGTCCTAAAGATGATCGGAACACACACCTTTAAAAGAGCTAATAAAGGCCCAAAAAAAATTGTGATTGGAGTGAGCCAAAAATTAGAGTTTTGTATGCTTCTTTGCCAAAAAGGTTCAATAAAAGTCCACTTTTGCCAAATTTGCCCCCCCCCCTGCAATTTTGCAAAAAAGCCCCTTTTGAAATAAAAAATTGCCCCTCCCTGAGGAAAATCCTGGTTACAGGCCTGCTAAAATGTTAGGTTAATTTCTGACTTTTTGCTTCTTTTTTAGGTTTAGGTTGGCTTTTATTATTAAAGGGTTGCACTATAGGGTTGTTTTGAAGCTTTTTAAGTGCATCTTTGTGTATTTTAAGACAACTAAGAGTAACACCAATATAAAAACACATTCCTAGCTACATGAGATAGGACTTCAGTGTTCCTTGTCACATGTTTCTGGTATAGATCCTCTCAAGAAAACATTATTAAAAAAAAATAAAATGAGAAAGTACAAAAAAATAATTCTTATACACAAAAGGTATCCATATATGGTTGTTAACTGGTATCATTCTGGATACAAATTATAATAGGTATAACTGATTATGAAATTTAGTACTAGCATGATTTGGATGTCATATGTTATGTATCTAATGTTGAGTTACAAATTTGATAACAATTTCTAGAGTATATAATTAACCATATATTTCATTTTTTTCATTTCTTTCATATGCTACCTCTGATGCTGTTGATGTCAATGACAATTCCATAGGTATGTACAAATTTAAAAACCGATAGTGGCTTAGATTTCGCCCGATATCACCCTCAAAATGACCTTATTAATATTATTAATATTATTAATATTATTGACATTTGTTTTTTGTTATTTTTTTACCAACCAGAATATTGACTTCTATTTGCCTATTGATTGAAAAGTTCATGGCATTCAAGCTAGAAAAAATGTTCCTTTTTGATCCAAATATTAAGCACATGACTTATCCCTTCATTTCAATTTTTCAAAAGAGGTGGTAATTGTAGTCAAATTTGATGGGAACATGTTGATTTATTACCTCTAAGGAGACCCAATTCCATTGAAATAGGCTTTGCTTGGTGTGATTGGCAACACAAGCTCGCAAAAATTCCCATCTGGAATTTCCAAGCAAAATTTAAGTAGTAACATGTTTTTTCAATTTTTGGTAGCACTTCCTTTTCCTTGAGTTGAAACTAAATTAAAGCAGTGGCCCCACTATCTGACAAGACTGACCAAAGGGCCTATAGGGAGAAGTTACAACTTTCTCACATTCGTCAACACAAAGCGAGTCGTTGTGTATGTCCAAGGTGTGAAATCCAAACATAACATTCATGCATTCATGTGCACGTATGTGCTATTACAATGTGTTGTACTGTGCTTATTAATATGCTGTGTGTGTGAGTGGGGGGGGGAGTGGATGAAACCCACATATGCAGCTTATTGCCAGATATTTCCTTGTGATTTTCCAATTATTTCTTGTTGCTGTGTTTGAAATCAGTAAAAAGGATAAGCAGTGATATAATGCAAGAGGATAAAAATGTCAAAATTGATAATAGCTTATAAATCAGGAGAAAGTACCATATTATTCCTAATAAACGCCCCGGGGGCGGTGCATTTTTCAAAAGGGAGGGCGCTTATTACAGTCAAAAATGGAAAGTCAAAAATCCCGCAAAAATCACCTTACACACGCTTATTTTCGCTGATTACCAATAATACAAACGAACGAGCAGGGGGATGCTGTTTTTGCACCTCCCGAGGTCAAAGTTCCATACTAATTAAACTATTACAACTGTGCACAACAGCGATTATGATACGGATTACGACCGTCCCTGCCATTAAATCATGTGATTTAGGTAAGCTTAACTCATTTTCTTGAATTATTTTATCCAAAAATCGTAGGGGGCGTTTATTAGAGCAGGGGCGTTTATTAGGAACAACACGGTATGTACAATTCCATTAAACTACTTAAATATTGGAAAAAGATAACAAATAATATTATACAATATACTCTATAATTATTGACTACATATTGAGTGGTTTCATTGAAAAACAGAATCATAATAACCATAACAATGAATTAAAACAATCTAGTCTGACCATGTGCTATTTAAAAATTGCGCCAGTGAATAACGTGTTATGCGATACGGCCGGCACATTTACATTATACATGCCATAGGAAATACACTTTATAACAGCATCACATGTGAAGGTGTATGACGCTCCTGTGCCGACCGTATCGCATAACACATATACATATCCCACATGCACTAGCGCGAATTTTAAATAGCGCATGTTCAGACAAAATGTTTTATTCATTTTTATGGTTATTATGATTCTGTTTTTCGATGAAACCACTCGATATTTAGTCAACAATTATTTTACAAAGTATATTGTATAATATTATTTGTTATACGGGTTCTCCTTTAAAGGAACAAAATATCATTGGAAATAGGCTTTGGCTTTGGTGGATGCAACACAAGCTCTGCAAAAATTCACATGCCTGGATTTCCAAAGCAAATTATCATTACATGTTTTATGTTCAATTTGTTGGTAGCACTTCCTTTATTGAAACTAATTAAGCAGTGCCGCCCCCACGATCCTGACAAGACTGACCAAAGGGCCTATAGGAAGTTACAACTTTCTCACATTCGCCAACACAAAGCGAGTCGTTGTGTATGTCCAAGGTGTGAAATCCAAACATATGTCTATTCCAAAAATTGTGTTTGTACTGTGCTTATTAATATGCTGTGTGTGTGAGGGTGTGGGGGGGGGGGGGGGTGGATGAAACCCACATATGCAGCTTATTGCCAGAATATTTCCTTGTGATTTTCCAATTATTTCTTGTTGCTGTGTTGAAATGCAGTAAAGGATAAGCAGGATATAATGCAAGAGGATAAAACATTCAAATTGATAAATAGCTTCTAAATCAGGAGGAGAAAGTACCATATTATTCCAATAAACGCCCGTGGCGGTGCATTTTTCAACAGGGAGGGTGCTTATTACAGTCAAGAATGGAAAGTCAAAAATCCCGAAAATCACACTAACACTCTTATTTTCGCTGATTACCAATAATACAAACGAACGAGCTGGGGACGCTGTTTTTTGCACCTCCCGAGGTCAAAGTTCCATACTATTACTAATTAAACTATTACATCTGTGCACAACAGCGATTAAATGATACGATTGACGACCGTCCCTGCCATTAAATCATGTGATTTAGGTAAGCTTAACTCATTTTCTTGAATTATTTTATCCAAAAATCGTAGGGGGCGTTTATTAGAGCAGGGGCGTTTATTAGGAACAACACGGTATGTACAATTCCATTAAACTACTTAAATATTGGAAAAAGATAACCAAATAGTTCAAAACATGAAGTGTTTGAACAATTTGTTCATACTGTGCAAATAGACATTCAGTGATGGGTGACTTAAAATGTACACTAAGCACTAAGATTGATTGTTGGCACACACCAGTATGGCCTTTCATCAAGGCATTTGCTGCAGTCCCTGTATACGATGTGTTATAGCACCCTCTCATTGGGAATCTCTTGCACATCATCTTTCTGCATTTATTTTGTGTGTTTTGTTTTTCTTTATTTTCCGGGACAAAACTTCTGTAACGATTGGGCAATGCATAGTAAGGGCACCTGCGAATGCATTTTGGTCACACAAATGCGATACTACCATCTGGCAGTGTTGTATTTATGTTACTGTTGGGGCAATTCAGATTATGGTTAGATTGCCCTACTGCCCATTTTCAAAAGCGGCTCTTTGATTGTTTTGTTTACTGCCCATTATTCTGCAATAATGGGTCCGCGATTACGCTCTAACACGTATGCAAAGCGCACAATTCTATTTCGGCCGCGGCCACCATCACGATAAGCGCCAACACTAACATTTACAACGGAGAAGACAAGCGCAGCCAAAGACGTAAACCAATGTTCGGTTTGGTGTGTGTTAGTAATAAATGGCCAGTTTTATTTAAGAAATAAAGGGTAGATGTCCATGTTATGTCGAATAATGTGGGTCCCGTCATTACAAACCTTTAATACTGGGTCTCGGGCGTGGGGGTGGTGGCGCGCCGTCTCGGGGGGGGCCATTATTTATGTTTGGTGGTACTTCTTTCGTCGGACAACATTATTCTGACATACATGAACATCTACCTTTATTTTTAAATAAAGGTTTCAGTTGAGAGCTGGTTGACAGATAATGTGGGCACGAGCAATTAATTACTAGGTACACTCCCCCTTATGATGACACATAATACTTTGATTGGCCACATGCTTGCACAGAAGTATTCCTAAATTTGAGTTGAAGTTTAGTTTAGGGATTAGGGTACTTTTCTAGGTATTTTGTGCTCCATGAGTGCAGTTGGTTTGGATATATCTTTTTTTGCATTTTTGAGTGAACTTTGCAGTATCTAATAAACCTTTCATGTCAATGTGAATTGCCTATATTGGAGTAATAATTTCTTGGTCAAGTTTAACTATGTACGCCGAAAAGTGTTAAAGACTATAAAATTTACATTATGAAACTGTTTCCTCTACATAGTAACCTTGCACGTGCTTCCTCACCATGAATATACAACATACATGTAGATGAAACTCAAGAAGAGGGTGATATAAATGGGTATCAAAGTCCTACTCGGTTATCAATGAAATATGTGGGACTTGTGTGTGTGGGGAGATCGATGCATGATTTTTTTAAGTCGATACTGGTGCCAAGAAAATGCATGATACTACTACCACCCTGCGATATTTTGAATACTGTGCTCTTTCTCGAGACTCATACTACCACCTGCAGATATCCTGAGATACATGTCTCTTTCTCGTACATAATACTACCAACCTGCAGATATCCTGAGATACATGTGCTCCTTTTCTCGAGACATGATACTACCAACCTGTAGATATCCTGAGATACATTGCTCTTTCTCGAGACTTGAACTAACCAACCTGCGATATCCCTGCGATACAATGTCGCTTTCTTTAGACATAGAACTACCAACCTGCAGATATCCTGCGATACATGTGCCTTTTCTCGAGACATGATCACTACCAACATGCATACTGCAGATATCCCTAAGATACTGTGCTCTTTCTCGAGCTGATACACCAACCTGTAGATATTCCTGAGATATATAGATGTGCTCTTTCTCGAGACCACGATACTACCAACCTTGCAGATATCCCCTGAGATCATGCTCTTTCTCGAACATTATACTACCACCTGCAGATAATCCTGAAGATACATGTGCTCTTTCTTCTCGAGACATGATACTACCAACCTGTAGATATCCTGAGATATGTGGCTCTTTCTCTCGAGACTGATACTACCCAACCTGCAGATCTCCTGAGATACATGTGCTCTTTCTCGAGAACCTGATCTACCAACCTGCAGATATCCTGAGAATACATGTGCTCTTTCCTCGAGACATGATCCTAAAACTACCTGCCAGGATATCCTGAATACATGTGCTCTTTCTTGAGACAGGAAGCAATGGTTGTGGTCACCATTAATTTTGGCAGCTTCAGTATGAACAGTCTGAAACATCGGATGATCAATGAATTGCAATTATCTACCCAGATCAATGAACAGCCCATTGTAATCTCTTCAAGTGAACTTGAATGTGTAAATGCTAATCACAATTGAATAGAGGGGGAAGGACTCCTCCGCGTAATCACTGCGACACACTGATAAACACGATGACTAAATCCCATTTCCTAAATTGCATTACTCCAATATGGTACAAGTGATTTGCGGTGTACTTCCCCCCGAAAAAAAACATGAGATTTAGTCTGATTGTTTTTAACTGTTCAGAATTTCTGATTATGGTGCTTTCTCTGGTGTTGATTTGCATCATATCTAATTATGCCTTAAACCTACATTTGTCATGAACAAACTCTGTGACTTGTGACCTAACAGGGGTGTGATTCTTCAGGATTTTTCCTGATTTCAAGGATTTTTTATTTTCACAATTTCCACAATTTTATTAATTTCGCCCGATTTTAAGCATTTTAGGTCATTTTATGCTGTTTTGTTTTCCAGAATTTTTTGGTACAAATTCAGATTTTTTTCACAAACTCAATCACACCCCTGTATAAAAGTATGACTGGTATTGTCAAAGAGAGTCTAACTTTAAAAAACCCAGGTGATTAACCAGGGTTATCCTACATGAGTGGACCTTTTTTCTTTCAATGTGCTTTGAAAGTTTTGATGTGAATAGGTGAGAGAAATTTCTCATAGGTGGGTCGGAATGACCCATCCATGATTTTTTCTGACTATTACATCACCTTTCAGCGTTATAATATAAGGAAAAAGGTTCGCCTCTCATGTAGACTAAACCCTGGTTTAAACACGGTTGAAAGTTGAGAATACCAGCCTAGAAAAATATCTCTGCGTGCTGGCAGGTGTGAATCTGCAGCCACGTCCACTGGCAGGAAATCCCGGTATTTGTTTGGGCTCTTTAATTTGATTGCCACTCAATCACTTTTGCCTCATATTTGTGCTTGGGAGACTTGCCCAAGGCTGGGGGAAAGTCAACATTTCTTGTGTTGTCACAGATACATGTCAAGAGAGGGTACCATTAAAGTGTGTCCTTTGTGTAAGCTCTTTAGGCAAAAGAATGATGGTTGGTCCGGCAAATGTGCATTAAAGAACATTGCAAGAGACTGGCTATTTATAACGCTTTGGCCCAAAGTTTCCCCTAATTACTGATGAATGCTGGTAATTGGGGAAGGGAAGGCTCCCATTTTGATAATGTGGAAACTTGGACAAAATTAGAACTCACATGTATTACAAGTCTTGTGATTTCAACTTTTAAAAAGGTTTAAAAATTTTCTGGGTTGTTCCTTTGTGTGAACTCACAATTCTATTATAACCACTAACTTTAACATTATTTCTAAGTCTAACCAGGTCATACTCTAAGGGCTGTGGTAATATAAATGCCCTAAGAGAGATAGAAGGGGAAAGGAGATTTTTCCAAATATATAAAATGACCCCCTATTGATGTGCAGAAAATGCTTTGAACCCCATCGGATCGGGCTGGGAATTACATCATTCAGAATAATAAAGTTATTACTAAATAGATATGGCAAGCATAGAATAGGTTAGAACATTTTGCATTAGATTTTCGATGCGGTGCAGTACATTTTGCAATTCTTTTCCCCCATCCCACCACTCCGCATCTCTGAAATCCTGCTATGCCACTGTATAAGCAAGATATTCCTGCCATGAATTAAAAAAAAATGGATGTGATAGCACTTACCATGCCTCTACTCATATCTTGTCAAAAATGGTGATGCACCATTGATTAAAAAAAATGTGGTCCAAAAATAAGAGACAATTTGCATTTGGGTCAGCAACGCTTTGTTCAGGCAGTTCGCTCAATCATCCTTAACATATTATATGATGTGACAAACCTCATAAACATGACTTGACTCTCTGGACTGTAAATGTAATATTCAAAGACTAAGGCATATAAAAAAAAATGTTGTTTGGCGTAAAGGAGAGAAAAAGAAGAAAAAAATATCAGGGTCATTCGGTCGGTCGGTCAGATTTTTTTTTTGTAATTTTTTTTTTTAGATTCTTTCAATTGGTTTTTATCCCAAATTGAATACAAAATGCTACATTTAAGCTTTTTTCAAAGATCTAGCAAAGATCTTTTATTTTACTTGTTGTAAGTTGCTTTGTTGTCTTGTTTGCTATTTTTTCGTCTTTGTGTTGGCAAAAAAACATATTTTTTTAAAATGTGGATGAATGAAAATAATGGGTCGAGTTGGCAGAAATTTTTATTTTGTGCAAATGCATAAAAACTTTTGAGTCTGGGTAGGTTTTTTTTAGGGTCGATCGGGTTATGGCAAACAAAAACAATTTTTTTTTATGCCTAACCAAACATAGAAATCCCAATTTTGAAGATTCCTTCAAGGATATATCACATAATCAATATTACATTCTTTCAACCAATTTGTCATTATCTTTACACTGTTAAAAAATTAAGTGTTTAGTTTTGTAACAGTTATTAAACACCTAGACCCGTTTAACGAACAACAAAATAAAAAAAAATACCAACTTTTTGGTCAAAAAGTGGGTATTTAGTAGACCACTGCCTCCTATTAAATCACTAAAAGCATTGAAATTCAGCGCTGTTTTTCCCCATTTTAAATCAGAGCAATGTGAATCTCTAACGTGAACGACTTAACGCGTTTTAAAAACAATAATTATCCTAAGTGTTTAGATACTTAAATAACACGTTTTTGTGTTTATTTTGAACACTTATAGTGTTAAGTTTCTAAATGCCTTTGGTGTTAACTTCTAAACACCTTGCTGTTTAGTCTTCCTAAACGGCTGGCAAATTGTATAGTCTTTAAAAGCGTTAAGGCGGTTTCATGTTTTAAAAATGTCCATTGATCTGATTTAAAAATGGGGAAAAACGATGCTGAATTTCAAGCTTTTAAGTGATTTATAGGAGCAGTGGTCTACGAAAATACCCACCTTTTGACCAAAAGTTGGATTTTTATTTTGTTGTTTCGTTAAAAAACGCGTCTAGGGTTTAAATACCTGTTACAAAACATAAACACTTAATTTTTACAGTGTAGTGAGCAAATTGTGATGTCCTAAAAGGAAAAGCTGGTATTGCATTAAAGTGCGATCAAAAATCAATAGGCAAGAAGAAAGATTTCCGAGCTGTGAGAATTGATGCAGTGATTTGAGAGAGAGAGAAGACAATGGTGAACAATACTGTGTGACATGGGGGACATAACTCTGAGGCATGCTAGGGGCTTGGTCATTCTAAATAATATTGGAATTGCTGAGGAAACCGGAGCGAGAAATTTCTTGTGTTGTCATGGATAACGAGTCAAGACGAGGCCCCAATTACTTCATGTTTTGTGTGTACTCAAGGGCAATTCTTCAGTGCTGGTATTGAAAATTTGTCAATTAACACAGGGTAGAGGTTTTGGGTCTTGTCGGAATGAAGATCAGCGGACAGATTTATATGTTGTCACCGATAGAGCAGAAAGGGAGCCTAGTGTAGTGTATTTTAATGTCGATCGGAGACGATTCTGTGTGGTTTCGGAACATAGCAGATCCATTTTTTAAAAACTAATATTTGAAAATGGTAGGAATTTTGCAATATTATGAATAGTTGGGAGTGTATAATTAATTTTGCAAGTTAATTCAGTTATCAGGGAAAAAGAACAAATCTTTGATTTAGTTTTTGTTTTTGTATGATGAACAAAACAAATTGAGATAAGCATACCAAATGGACTGGAAATTTCTGTTAATGTCCTAAACTTGCCAGAGGTATTTTTTAGGAAAAGGAACACAATTTTTTTTCGTTGAATGCTGCGTAATCACTGCCAAGGCTGTTATAACATGCAGTCAGTGTGGATATATTTTTTGAGTGGGCCTTTGACCAGTGGTAATAGTAATTTTGATTGAGCCTTCTTGAAATGGTGAGTCTGAAATGCTGCATAGGTCGTGGCAGACAGATTCATTTCCCAGGTTGATCTGGATAATGGGAATACTGGTTATTTTGTTTGTTAAGGGGAAAAACCATGTTTTTTCCTTGCATATTATTTAGAATGATGCTAACCAATGTATTAGATCATACCTGAGTGAAAGAAGCCAGAATGCAGTTTGTATGTTGTGATAAAGGATTTAAGATTGCTGGTGAGCATTGCAGAAAATTGGGAACTGGCTTCTATTATAGTGCGAATTAGGGAATGCAGGCAGTTCAAAACTTTGTGTTCAGGTATCCTTTCATACTGTTTGTCTAATTCAATTTCTGGAAATGTCTTGGGGGATGTTTACAACCAAGGGCTGCAAATTTAGGAGAAAGAGAATGTGTATCCGTGGAAAATTGCTTTGTGTTCTTTAAATGGAAATATACAAATAGGTAATTCCATGCCAGGCAAAATGCACCAGATCGCATGTTTCACCATGGGAGCTCATGGTCACCCATGGTTAGAGAGATGCTTGACCCCCCCCCCCATGGCCCAACTGTGCCTAGAGCCATGGTTTGACCATGTAACCAAGGTTTGAAAATGGTACCACAGTCCAACCTATGGTTGAACCAATGGTGGACCATGGTCAAGGATAGTCATTTTTACCCTAGTTGAACTTGGTCATTGAACATGCTTTGACCATGATCAACCAAGAGAGATATCATAGCTTCCCACAATGCATGGCCTTCCAATGATGTTTTTATTCAGGTACTGATGTGACTCGTTAGAGATGAAACAGGTTTAATTAGCAGTACTGCTCACCAACTTGCATTTTAAGAATGTTTCTTCACTCTAAGATGCCATGAATAATGTACAAAAATTCCAGTGGAAGCAATTGCATTGTGGGAAGATACTGATACTTTCTCGTATGATCAACCATGAGTCAATCATAGGTTCAACCAAGGTTGGACTGTGGTGCCATTTCTTCAAACCTATGGTTTCACCCACCACTAAAATGCTGGTCCCATCGCTCATGTACCCAAATTGCCGAGAGAAAATGTCCATTTTTCCTAATTGGAACATCTAAGACCTTAAAGTAACATTCTGCTTGAAGGTCCATCATATCTCCACCCAAATCAATCATGAAATTAGGGTATTATGCCCCAAATTTTTCGAGCTCCTGGACGTGAAGACTAGCATGCACCGTTGGACCTTGGAGGTTTCAGAACAACTTTTTCAGTCAGGCTTGTCCTGTAAGAATACGGTTTTAAAAATTTGTTGGTCGGATCAATAAATACATATCAAGTGACAGACTTTTTTTGATATTCATAAGATTTTTATACTTAATATTGATTAGCAAACATTATGTGCACCCAGGTCTCGCAATTTCTCTCTCAGTTTTTAGGGTAGACTTAGGCGAAGGGGTCACCACAAAAAAACCCTTGTTTTGCAGTGGGGGCTGGACTTACCTGTTTCTCATTTATTTACTGTGTGAAGCCCCTATGGTTGACCATGGGCAAACATGGGCAAGGTGCATTTGGCCATGGTCAGAGCAGCAGGTTCTACCATGTTGAACATGTTAACCATGCTAGCATGGTTGACATTTCACCTGGTAAATAGCCAGGTAAACTGAAATATTCAAGAGAGATTTTTTTCATATGTGTTTTCAGATAATGCAAATTGTACTGAAAATCTGGTTTTTGTTATGTGCTCTTGTAAATTTTGTAAAAATTATGGATTTTTTTCTTTTTTTAAATTGACAGGAGGAGATGTTTTGAGGATACAAAATTCTTTCAATTGCACTGGATCGATTGAAGACCACCTATCGAAGGAAAAAAATGTTTTAAAGTACAAAGAAAAACCGCGACCTTGTGTTTGAACGTGCCTGCTATGTAATTGTCCCTATTGAAACATTGCTTTTAAATTTCTGTCGTGCAGGACAGAAAATACTAAATCATCATCTTATACATACAGATTGGTGTATTTGGCTATTCACGGCAGGTGCGATGTAATACATTGGTAAGCATTCCAATATACAAAAATCGGGTTAAAAAAGGAGCACTTCTTTCTGGAAACGTCCTCATGTCTTCCCTTAAGGACAGTCCTTATTTGATATTCACTATAGGCAATTCTGAGGTAGGAATTGGTCCAGTGTCAATACTAATACTTGGGGTTTCATCATCATTTTCTTCTTTAGATGGTATCTGAAACGCATACCCCCCCCCCGGCATCCGCGCGCAAGTGGCGGACACCTGCTACAACTAACAGGGGATCCGTCTGCTCATTCAGTCCACGGTAAGGGTAAAATTTAGAATACCGGCTGACTTGTTTCCGTTTGTGACTTTATGGACCCCATTTTTTTCACATGCCATGCTGTGACAATTGAATATTAATTATTAAAGAACAATATCAGAGTTGAAATCTTAAACGGAATTTGATTATGGGAGTAATCCCAATTTTTATGATGAAAAATAAAGATTGATGACGTCACGTTCATTGATTGGTTTATATTATTTTGCTTCGGGGAGACCCTTCAGTAAAAATGACGTACGTATCCCTACAATTGGAAAAAAACAACCGTTTCGTCATCGTACGCGGGGGGCGGTTTTTGAATCTGTAGGGAAAAGGTATTTTGTAACTGTTTAGACATAAGATACGGTGTCTTTTTGTAAAAAATAATAGCACTTTGGGCAGAGGGTCATATGTACAGACCGTGATTTAACATAGTCGGATTATATATATCGGTCGCACCCGAAGAGCACACTGATAAATCTGACCTGACACGTGACCTGTACCTGACACTGAACCAAACTATTCATCTCGTTAACGTTTATAAATACAAATACAGGCAAAGCACAAGCATTCTGTATCTCTGTTGTCACAGCGTAATCGATCAAGATGTGAGACTATACCTGTGGTTCTGTACAAGGGAGGGTAGGACACGATCCTGCTGCTCGATTAGGCATTGGGATTTCCCAACGGTAATTTGGGGAAACGGCTACATGCCAATTTATATGGCAGTCTCGGTCCCAGTGACGTTAAAAATCATCTCTTAACTTTGTTCAAAGATCTTAAGTAATATCATGATAATTAGAAAAATATGAGTTCACATCAATCATGCTTCTGTTAAATTACCTGTGCATAACTCAAAACCCAGAACTTCCCTGCAAAAGTCTCTCTATAAGACATATACCCTTGAACAACGCGCCATGGATATACAGAAGCTTTGCGCTCTGTAGCCATTCGCACGATACACGCTAATATCAAAACAGCCCTATTATAATTATTATACACCCCAAACCCATTGCACTCCTGGGTAATGGCAGGGGATTATAATCATGTTGAGCAATTGTATGAACAATTTTGAAATGGTCTATTGGTGATGTTATTAATGGTCTTGTAACAAGCAAACTTGGAAACTTTCATAATATACACCCTACCAAATCTGGCAAGATGACAATGAGTATCCGCAACACCAGTATACACCAAGCTTTCCAACAAATTCTCCTTGATACATTTTACACTCATGACCTGTGCACTATTTGTTCAGACAGATATTATTAGCCCTTTGAGCCCTAAAGATGACTACCAGCGGTCAGTGATCAAAATATTTCAAAATTAGGCCATTATTATGGCCCGTAATCAGCATGAAAAATGCATTCAATGAGTCCAAAAGCTAAGTCTTAGGTCAGGGGTTTTTGAGATGGCTTCACAAAGGACCTGCAGTCACTTGCAGAAGCCATCTGAAAAACCACTGACTACAGTGTTATAACCCTATACAGGATTACCCAGGGTTTTTGAATGGAAGCGTTAACATATGGGAAATAAACCAGGGCTTGAAGTAGCTGTCTGTATATTGTAGTTGGAACAGTGGCCTAGATAAGGCAATAAGTATATCGGTGAAGAAAATAATCAAGAACTTAAATGGGCTCCTTTTGTGAAGTAAGTCTGGGTTCAGCGGAATATTAACACTGGTTACCCAGGTCAGCCTTATGGCAATAATAGTGAAACGTTGTAAGGATAGTAACTCCTGCGTTTAACTGATCTTATTTAAAATGAAAGTCAAAGCAAAAATACCATTATATTATGACAGACACCCTCAATTTTCTTGATGTTGAGATTTTAATAGGGTTGGGTTTTACAAGTATTTGGATAGAATCTCAAAAAAAGTGGCTATAGCAAAGATGACGCTATGAGTATGTACGATTTTAAAGAGACACGAGGACATTTCCCGATAGATAATGTTGAGAATTATTCTGTCGTGAAACCACAGAAAATCAAAGGCATGTTTTATATGGGGACGATTGTGATAGCAGGCAAGTTCAAAACATAGTTTTGGTTTTCTTTTCTTACTTTTTTGTTAATAGTAAGAAATCTTTGAACATTCTCGATAGGTGTTCCACAACTATCAAGTGAAATTGAGAGGAAGGTTGTATCCTCAAAAAATGTGGCGATCCGGTCTTACTTTTCCATCAAATGGTCAGGACCCATAAGACAGAATCGCCCAAATGTTCCCAGTCTAGACCGAACCTGTTCATTGGGATTCGTTTGCAACGAATGCAAAAAAAAATCCCCCTGTACAAACTTTAATATGCAGTGGTGAATGTACCCCAGGACCCTATTAGTGGGAGGGGGCAAGGTAAATTTGGTAAATGTCATGTTAATTGTTGGCAACCACCATAAATGTAATCTACTGGGTCTGACTATTCGGAAAATCGATGTTGCCATTTTTCTGTGGACCTTAGTGACCTTGACACCAAGGTCAAAGTTCAAATGGTCTGCAGCGTCCAACCCAAAGTATAGCGCCTTGGTACCAAATGTGGTGGTTAATTTCACAAGGAATATTGATATGATATTTATTTTGTTATTGGCTTTCGTTTCTTGTAATATGCAAAATAACCTAAGTAGAGACAATAATATGATACAATATGCATGGAACGAATCGTTGTATATTACCGTGTGATTAACCACGATTCGCATTCAGAGAAACCAAAAAGTATGTATATCTTAGTTCTCAGACACATGGATGATGTTTCATTATTCGATCCCAACCAGAGACCCTGGATAGTCTTGTCTAAAGCAAGATTCAAGTTAGTTACCCCTAGACCGGGGGGGGGGGGGGTCTTCAGGTTTGGTTTGTGGTAGGGGGATGTGCCCTGGAAGTAGTTACAAATAGCTACACCATTTTTTTTGCCAAAAAAAAGGGACCCATAGCTATTACCCAGAGATGCAAATGTTGCGCCAAATTTAATGCAAATTTATTTGCCTTTTTTCTAATGTGGACAATTTTTACTTCCGATTGAGAAATTTAATATTTTCCCAACAATTTTGAGAAAAAAATGGGTCTACCCGGCGAGAAGAATTGAAAAACGGACCCATTGTCAGATACCAAAATTGGCATGAAAAAAGGGGTCATGATATAACAGAAGGCTGTATGGTCATTTGTGTTGAGAACCCCCCTCCATATACCCAACCCCATGCATCACAAGCTGCTATAATGACCATTTGTGGTAAACCAATTTTATGTTACACCGTTTGAATGTACAAAAAAGGGCAGAACAAAATTGTGATTCTCTTCATTTGTATGCTGATGTATCCTTTCAACCATATAGACCCTGAATAGTCTATAGGCTGAAGCAAGATCAAGTTAAGAGTCAAAATCATACCCTAAGCTTTTTTTTTCATGGGAGTTTTTTATGAACGGGGGCACCGGCAGTATGGAGATGGGAAATAGCCTGAGATCAGCCGCAGGTCCGTTGTTACCCCCCCCCCCCCCCCAACACAACACACACCAAATCCCACAAAAGGGGGCAAAAGGTCCACCTATTTGTTGAATTTGTCCATAAAATGGTCAAAGGTAGTCCAAAGTTAGAGAGTTGTGACAAGAAAGTCCACTTTTTAGTAATGAGAGTTTAAAAAGGTCATTTTTAGGGGGGGGGGGTGAGTTGCTTTTACCAAAAAGTCCACATTTTCAAAAAGCCCGCACCCCCAAAACAAAGAGTTTAAAAAAAGTATGGGTAAACAAGTACCAGTAATTTGATTGTCTAAACGGCTACCCTAAACAAGTTATGGTAAGGTAATATCCTACCTTAATAAGTATTGGCAATATTGACCCCAAAGCAAAGTAGAAAAATTTGTTGTCTTGTAGGCTATAATGAATAACCATTTACACAAAAAATGAGCCGAATACGATACAAACTCGAAATTCCAAATCGTACACTAATGTAAGTTTGCAAATCCGGTTACTTTTTAAGTGGGAAAAGTACACCTTTTTTTCAGATTTCAGTGGTTTGGCTATCCCTTTTTATTTATTTTTGTAGGATCGTACACAATCTTGAAAATAACCCTTTTTACGTGTTTCTTTGGTCCCTTTACACATTGATATCCACTTATCAATGACACAGTGACCACCCCCGGGCCCTGGCAGGATAAGAATAATTAAAAAATCACCACAGTGGATGAGGGGACTGAAAAGATAACTAGTAACACTACTTTGTCTTGTAGGGCGAATCCTGGTTGTTTCACGGTATAAAAATCATTCCATAGATTGGGTTTAACCCTCGTCCTTACCGGGGGGGGGGGAGGGTGGAGTCACCCCCCAGGGAAAACTTTGATCCGGTTGCGCTAAAATGCAAAAGCTTTCCTAAAAAAGCTTCCAGGTAATCGTTCTTCATCCTTTCTGGTCATGTAGCAAAAAAATTGTGACGGTAGCACCTTCACCGGGGTTAGGGTAGCATGCATGTCGAAGGGGGGGGGGGGGGGCGGTGCCACTCCAGATAGTTATGTACATTGGAAAATATATGCATAGTAGTGGTTCTAAAACTCTACATTTATGTAAAACAGTTCAATTGCCCAATTTAGAGCTGAAAAACCCACATGAAAATCAGGGGGGGGGGGTGGTGCGTGGGGTGGGGGGAATTCCTACGATTTAGCGGCAAGATGGGATGTTCGCCTTTTTCTATGGAAAATGCCAATTGTGTGCGCATAATGACTATGACGGGATTGTGATGGCCTACTAGGTATGTTGGTACTTATTTTGGTATCAAATGCGAAAGAGGAGGACCATAACTTATCCACTGGTATCACAATCTTAAGTACCGGTTGCTTTATAGACGAATTCGGCGAAGGGGTGGCAACCCCCCTTTGGTAACGTGTTACAAAAAAAGGCTTGGTTAAGACGATTTGGGTATAGACTACATCAACCATTTTCTCTTGTACATTTTTCATGGATATTTTTTTTTTGATTAACTGATTGGCCATGTGTGTAATAGCAGGTATATGGGGCTGTGTAGGGTTCACTATATACATTGTGCAAAACATGAGGGCCTAACTCTTGCTTGGACAGACTCACCCAAATGGTCTGGAATAAGGCAAATTTATCGTATATTATTGACTCTAATTAGCTTATTGATATAACAAGAAAACAAAAGCTCAAGTAACAAAATAAATATCATATACCCAAATAGTCATTTTGAAATTTTGCCACATTTTGATAACAAGGTCGATATACTTTGGACGATGTATGACCATTTGACCTTTGACCTCGTGTCAGGGTTCACTAAAAGGTCAACGGAAAAAAATTGAACACGTTTTTCTGAATAGTCGGACCCAGTAGAATATATTTATAATGGTTGCCAACAATTTAACATGAACTTTCATAAAATCACTCTGGAGAACTAGGCCCATCCCGATATCCAACATTTACAAAAATTGATAAAATTGTGAGTTCATTTTGTTTACTCTGTCAATGCATATATTATAAGATTGTGCACTGTTTTTGTGAATTTCTTGGTTTTTACCCCACGGCCATCACAAATTTAGGACACATGATCCCGGGGATAAAGTGCCAATCCACATGCCAAAGGTTATGAGTTTGAGCCCCACTGGGGCCAATGTATGCCCCTGGGTAAGGTGCGCTTACCCCTCTGTATAAATGGGTACCGGCATTATTCAGTGTTGGAAAGGTTACAGATCACTGTAGTGGAGGTGTAGCGATCCCCATACAGCATCATTATATGGTGGTGCCCGGGCCCAATCGCTTCGAAAGAGAGCTGGGCACTGTCTACCCGGGGGGGGGGGGGGGGTTCTCACATGGCTGAAGTTGGGTATGTGCCCCGCCTATAAGACTCTATTTCAGGCTCTTTTTCAGTTCAAGAGACCCCCATTTTAGGACAATTCAGTTCCAGAGACCCGACTTTTCATGTCCAAGCCATATTCTACCCAAACTTTTCTTCAAAAAAAACTCAAAAGTAGCTGGAAATTGAGGAAATCGCAGCTCGTTTTTGAAATTTTTTGAAAACCTAGTTCCGGAGACCCCCTTTTTGGGCCTCAATCAGCTTCGGAGCCTCACTTTTTGAAATCCGGGAGGCCCATACCTCCCCCAAAAAAGTGAGAACCCCCCCCGGGCTGTACACAGGTCCATTCCTATTTCTCTTTTACATACACATAGTCCGGGGCAATGTGCTCGTGTCTGTGTGTGTGTGTGTCTGTGTATTCCAAAATTTCTCAAGAACCAAAGAGGCTAGGATCATGAAACTGGTTTGTAGATGATCCCATAGAGGTCTACAATCAAGTTTGATGGAGAATGAACTTTGACCTCATTTTGGGTCCACAGGGTATGATCTTAAATAAGCCATGAAATTTTTGAAAGGAATCCCGTAACCGTTTGATGTTTGTTTGATTATGGATATCCAAACAGCCCGCATTATAAAAATTGTGGTCAGAGGGTTTTTTGCAGGCTGTTAAAAGAGACATGACGATTTCCAGCATGAGCCCCAATTTTTCTCGAACCCCGGTTTTTTACAGATTTGGAATGGCTAACCATTGTATTAGATCACGCATGAAGTGAATAAGCCGAATACGCCGGTCTTTTATGTAATAGATTGATGATTTAGTAAGTTTCTGTCGTGCACGACAGGAAAGTTCAAAGCACGGTTTTCTATGGGGAACGATTAAAATAGCAGGCAAGTTCAAAACAAGGGTTTGCGGTTTTCTTTTGCCA